>NRSZ01001106.1:6443-68553 GCA_002901185.1 Tolypocladium capitatum | reverse complement strand
CCACCACCACCACCACCACCACCACCACCACCGCCCCCGTCGTCGCGAGCGCCCCCGGCTCCGCGCCTGCGGCTCACCAGCTGACGCGGTTCCCAGCGGCCTCTCGACGCCCGTCCCGGAGAACGCGCCGCCGTCGACCAAGTCGCTCTCGTCGGCGCGCAAGCTCGCCCGCGCCGAGCAGCGGCGCCGCCGGCGCATCTTCCCCACCACCGAGTTCGCGTCGCGCGTGTCGCACTTCGACCCGGCCAGCGACTACCGCGACTTCCACGGCTTCTTCAACCTCTTCTGGATCGGGCTCGCCATCATGGGCATCACCACCATGCTGCGCAACCTGCGCGACACGGGCCGCCCCATGCGCTTCGAGATCTGGACCCTCTTCACCGTCAAGCTGTGGCACCTCGCCGTCGCCGACTTCCTCATGGTCGCCGGCACCGCCGTCAGCCTGCCGCTCAACCGCTGCATGCGCGCGAGCCCCGCCGCCGGCCTCTGGACGTGGAAGAGGGGCGGCATGGCCGTCCAGAGCGTCTACCAGGTCGCCTGGCTGGCCGTCTTCATCGGCGTGCCCTTCTGGCTCGAGTGGACGTGGACGGCGCAGGTCTTCCTGCTGCTGCACACCATGGTGCTGCTCATGAAGATGCACTCGTACGCCTTCTACAACGGCCACCTCTCCGAGACGGAGAAGCGCCTCCGCGCCCTCGACAACCCGTCCTCGTCGGCGGCGGACCGCGCCCCCGCCTATGTCTATCCCGCCGCCGCCCTCCGCAGGGCCAGCAGCGTCTCGGGTGTGCCGACCGTCCCGGACCCCGTCGCCCTCGCCCTCGCCCTCGCCGGCGGCAAGTCTCCTCCTCCGTCCCTCCCCGCAGCGGCGGCGGCCGACGACAACGACGACGACGACGACGACGACGACGACCGCGGCGCCGACGAGCTCGAGACGCTGCGCGAGGCCCTCGCCCGCGAGCTCACCAGCCCCATGGGCAACGTCACCTACCCGCGCAACCTCACCTGGGCCAACTACCTCGACTACCTGCTCTGCCCGACGCTCTGCTACGAGCTCGAGTACCCGCGCACCGCCTCCGTCAACTGGACCTCGCTCGTCTCCAAGGTCGTCGCCACCTTCGGCTGCATCTTCCTGCTGACCGTCACCTCGGAGGAGTTCATCCTGCCCGTGCTCGTCGACGCCGAACGCCGCCTCGCCGCCGTCCAGGCCCTCGACGGCGGCGGCTCCCTCTCGGACGCGCTGCTCATCCTCGCCGAGAGCATCTCCTGGCTGCTCTTCCCCTTCATGCTCACCTTCCTGCTCGTCTTCCTCGTCATCTTCGAGTACGTCCTCGGCGCCTTCGCCGAGATCACCCGCTTCGCCGACCGCCACTTCTACGCCGACTGGTGGAACTCGACCGACTGGATGGAGTTCTCGCGCGAGTGGAACGTGCCCGTCTACTCGTTCCTGCGCCGCCACGTGTACAGCGCGTCGCGCCCGCACACGGGCAAGATGGCCGCCACCGTCATCACCTTTGTCATCTCGGCCGTCGGCCACGAGGTCGTCATGGCCTGCATCACCAAGAAGATCCGCGGCTACGGCTTCGTCTGCCAGATGCTGCAGCTGCCCATCGTCATGCTGCAGCGCACGCGGTGGGTGCGCGAGCGCCAGACGCTGAATAATGTGTGCTTTTGGTGCTCCATGATTATGGGCCTGAGCATGGTAGGTCCCCGTCACGCCATCTCTTTCTGAACATACCAGGTTTGTTCGCTAATGACCGACGATGTTCGACAGATCTGCGCCCTCTATGTGCTGGTGTGATGGGGTTCCAAATTGGCGCCGAGAGCACATGGAGCACATTTGGTCCTCCTGCATTGCTCCAGGGTAGGTTGGTACGCGACTCGTAGTACTTGCGTCACGCACGGGCACGCCTAATAATACCTTCTCATGCTCTGCCAATTCTCCGATCTATTACTTCATCTGCTTCATCATCATAGAGCCAGCTAGAGTACACCCGGCCCTCCCCTCTCGGCACAGGACACGCCGGGGAATTATCATAAGCGAAGCGCGAGAAAGACGACGAAACCAGAAGACCAGAAATAGCAAGTCCAGACCGATTGCTCTAATAACCGTCCAACTCCGTGAAACTTTTGTCGTCTCTTCTATCCCGATTCCACATACCCACCGAGCAGGCCGTTTAGTCAACCTCCTCCATGGCGCTGTCGCCAGCAACCGCGGCGGGCGCGTCAGTGGCAGCAGCAGCCTCGGCGGGTTCGGCGTCGTCCTCCTCAATGTTGAGGCCGAGCTGCACGAGCTTGTGGATGCGCTCGGCGAAGCCGGCGGGCTCGTCAATGGTGAAACCGGAGACGAGCAGCGACGTCTCAAAGAGCAGCTGGACGATGGACTTGACGGTGCGGTCGTTCTCGCCGTCGGCCTCGACCTTCTTCTTGAGCTCCTGGACGATGGGGGACTTGGGGGAGATCTCAAACGTCTTCTTGGACGACATGTAGCTGCTCATGGAGGTGTCGCGCAGGGCCTGGGCCTTCATGATGCGCTCCATGTTGGCGGACCAGCCGAACTGGCCGGTTCGGATGGCGCAGGGAGAGGGGCCGAGCTTGTGGCTGACAACAACCTTCTCGACCTTGTCGCCGAGCACGTTCTTAAGGCTCTTAGCCAGGCCCTCGTACTCCTTCTCCTCCTCCTCGCGGGCCTTCTTCTCCTCGTCAGTCTCCTCGAGCTCAAAGTCCTTGGTGATGTCCACCAGCTTCTTGTCCTCAAACTCCTTCAACTGAGTCATGGCGTACTCGTCAATGGGGTCAACGAGGAACAGGACCTCGAAGCCCTTCTCGCGGAGGGTGTCAAGGAAGGGCGACTTGGAGACGGCCTTGATGGACTCGCCCGTGATGTAGTACATGTTCTTCTGGTGATCGGGCATGCGGGTGACGTAGTCGGAGAGCGAGGTCTGCTCGTCGCCAGACTTGGTCGAGTTGAAGCGCAGGAGCTTGGCCAGGATCTGGCGGTTCTGAGAGTCCTCGTGGATACCGAGCTTCAAGTTCTTGGAGAAGGCGCTGTAGAACTTGTCGAACTGCTCCTTGTCCTCGGCAATCTCCTGGAAGAGCTCGAGGGCCTTCTTGACGATGTTCTTCTTGATCACCTTCATGATCTTATTCTGCTGGAGAGTCTCACGGGACAGGTTGAGGGGCAGATCCTCGGAGTCAACGACGCCCTTGACGAAGCCCAGCCACTCGGGGATGAGGTCGGTGGCGTCGTCGGTGATGAAGACGCGGCGGACGTAGAGCTTGATGTTGTTCTTGGTCTTCTTGGTCTCGAAGAGGTCGAAGGGAGCGCGCTTGGGGACGAAGAGGATGGCGCGGAACTCGAGCTGACCCTCGACGGAGAAGTGCTTGACGGCCAGGTGGTCCTCCCAGTCATTGGACAGCGACTTGTAGAAGGAGGCGTACTCCTCCTGGGTAATGTCCTGGGGGTTGCGGGTCCAGATGGGCTTCTGCTTGTTGAGCTCCTCCTCCTCGATCTTGGTCTCCTTGACCTTCTTGGTCTTGGGCTTCTTCTCCTTTTCCTCCTCCTCGTCGTCGACCTCCTCGATGCGGGGCTTCTTATCGTCACCCTCCTCCTCCTCTACCTCCTCCTCCTCCTCGTCGGGGACCTCGGTCTCCGTCTCCTTCGTGACATGGAGGTAGATGGGGTAGGAAATGAACTCGGAGTGCTTCTTGACGACCTCCTTGATCTTGCTCTCGTTCAGGTACTCGGCCTGCTCGTCCTTGAGGTGGAGGATGACGGCGGTGCCGCGGCCGAGCTGCTCACCCTCGGTGTCGGCGGCGATGCTGAAGGTGCCGCCGGCGCTCGACTCCCAGATGTACTGCTCGTCGTCATTGTGCTTGGAGACGACGCTGACGCGGTCGGCAACAAGGTAGGCAGAGTAGAAACCGACACCGAACTGGCCAATCATGGAGACGTCGGCGCCAGCAGTCAGAGCCTCCATGAACTGCTTGGTGCCGGAGCGGGCAATGGTGCCCAGGTTGTTGACCAGGTCGGCCTTGGTCATGCCAAGGCCGGTATCACGGATGGTCAAGGTCTTGGCATCCTTGTTGGGGATGATGTCGATGCGCAGGTCCTTGCCAGAGTCAAGCTGGGTGGGGTCGGACAGCGCCTTGTAGCGGATCTTGTCCAAGGCATCAGAGGCGTTGGAGACAATCTCTCGCAGGAAGATCTCCTTGTTGGAGTAGACGGTGTTGATGATCAGGGAGAGGAGCTGAGAGATCTCAGCCTGGAACTCGAAAGTCTCGGCCATTGTGGCGGGCTATCAGGGGTTGTGAATCTGACGATGGCGTTAGCGAGTTGCTGGGGAAAGATGGCGTTGAAGGGGGTGAGTTTAGCAGTCAGCAGCTCTCCAGCCCTTTGGGGAGGCAGAAGCTGTCTGCCGAACCAAGCCCACCAGCAAGGCTGAGTGAGGAGCACCCGCTGGGGTTCGAGGCGGGGGAGAGTAGAGCAAGCTTACCTAGACGCGATGATGATTGGGAAAGGAACAAGCTCCACTGAGATCAGCTGTCTTGGGGCGGGAGTCTTTGAGGGGGAATGGGATGCGATGCGGGAGAGATGGAGAGAAGGAAAAGATCAGGAGTCGAGGGGAGGAGGAAAGTGCTGAACCTAAAAAGGGTTGCTCTGGCTGGTTGCTGGTCTCGTCGCAGTCGAGATTCCATGGGATTCTATGGCTGGTGCTTTCCACAGCAACCAGGCGCGCGGGCGCTGATTGGCTGCGGGCGGGTGCTGGAGCGTCATGGAGCCTTCTAGAGCCAAGCGCGAACAGCAGAAAAAAGTGTGCCGCCTGGCGTTGCACAACAGCCGGCGGTCGCTCGCCTGCAGGGGCTGAGGGATCCAGGCCTTCGGCGATGCTTCCGTAGGAGACGAGCGTCTTTGTCTCTCGATTTGCACCGCATCGAGCAATTGCGAGGCGAGGCCCCGCCGCAATGCGTACTCGGAGAGCCGTCAAGGCAAGGCTGAGAGCCACGGAGTTTCCCCGGCTCTGCCTGCTGTCAAGGGTCGAATCGTACTTCCTAGTGCGAGATGTGGTTTGCGTTGACATATTGTGTAGTCCAACATGGCAGCTCGTGGAAGGCCCGCCGGCTAATAATGCGCGATGGCGTGTACATGCCCAAACACTTCATTCATCCCTCGGAGAGGATATTGCAGGATATGTTGTCCAGGAACCTAACCATCTCGCTGGCGGATCTGGGAGCGTGCAACAGCTGCATCCTTACAAGGCATACTAGCACCCAAATTACCGCTCGCCTTGCAGAGTGCCGAACTTTATCATAGAAGCCAAGACGTCCTACCCTCACCCGAAAGCGCGGAGCGTCAGCTTCTTTATGCCATGGCGCACTGAATCCCAGAGGTTCAAAGCCTCCAACCTACGCAGCCGGAGCGTCTGAGGCTCTCTGTGATGGCAATGCATACATGTATACTAGACCGGTTGGCTGAGGCTCTCTGCATGTTATCCAGTCTTGCCATTCATGGGCAAGGGAGCTTCATACGTAGTATCACCTGTGGGTGCGTGGTGTCTCGCCGCAAAAGAGAGTCTTTCCAAACGAGATTATTGCGAAGAGCAATGCTGGCTTGACATGTTGTCAGATTTGGTATCAATTCTATCCCCTCCAATATCATACAGCTATCCCATGTAGAGAATATGATATACACAATAATACATCCCACCTTGGCTTATCAGGTCTTCTTGACTCCATCACGGATACATGCTCAGTCAGTCCTTGGCTATCACATCACCAACCTGCCTGTACCGCCGATCCGCATATGCCAGGCCAAACTCCTCCGTCTTCCTCCCAGGTATCATCTCAACCACCTCCCCCACCACAATAACATGGTCCCTCACCCTCACCAAACCCCCCTCCGGCCCATCCTCCAGCAGCACCCTGCACCGCAGCACGCGCAGCACTCCCTCACCACCCAGCACAGGCGCCCCACCCCCCTCCTCGTTCAGCGTCGCCAGTCCTTCAAACACGCCGTCCACGTTCCCCCGCGTAAAGTGGTCCGCCACCGCCGCGCCTGCCGCGTCGCCCGCCAGGACGTGGATGTTGAACGCGCGGCTCGCGGCGATGGCGTCGAGCGTGCGGCTCGGCGTCGCGACGTTAAAGGTGACGAGCGGCGTGGGCTCGAGCGTGAGCGACGTGAACGAAGACATGGTCATAGCGCGGGGGACGCCGCAGTGGGTTGATGTGCAGACAACGACGGGGTTAGCGAGGAGGCGCATCACGGCGCGCAGCTGTTCGGGGAGGGAGGTCTCGGCGTCGGGGTCGGCGGTTGGTGGTACGGGTGGGGAAGTGTGGAAGGATAGAGCCATGGAGGAGCTTTGGAACCGCTGTGTGTGAGGCTCTATATGGTGGTTAGCCCGTGGTGAGAGTGTCTGCGGGAGAAGAGCTCACGTTGCTGGTGTGAAGTAGATGAGGTTTGCGGCCGTGTTTGTGATAATGTCGAGGAATACAGCAAAGGCCTATTCCCGCTCAACCACGCCACAATCTTCAAAACCCCCAACACCCCATCATGAACTCCCCTCGCTACGCTCATCAAGCTCAATCCCCTCCGCGGCGCACCCACGGCCCATCGTCTCGTCGTTCTGAAAAAGATGCCTCGACGCAACACCCCAAGCGACACCTCACGCATCGCCCTGCGGTGTATCATTGGAACCCCCAGACCATCGTGTGGAGTTCTTCGAGCCCAATTCCGTTCGAAACGTCGGAGGCAGCGATGGTGAATGTCGGGAATTGGTGGTTGTGCCTCGGAAAGGTGCGGTTGGCGTGGGCGAGGGTCGTTGAAAACGCTTATCGATAAGGCAAATCCACGTCTTTTGGCGCCGGGGAACGGCCCGGAAATTTTGCGAACTCTCCTCGCCAGTTTCAACTCCGAGCTCAAGACTGCAATCGCACGGGACGCATAGCCGAAGCCACCCGCCCTCTCTATCTCGACCTCCTCGACAACAATCGCATCAAGCATCCAACCTGCGAACGCGCAGCAAAAATGGGGAAACTCCCCTCCCTCCCCCTGGCCCTTGCGCCCTGCCGAACCACCCTCACGTTCTCGTCCACAACATCACGAGCCTCACCACGGCTGTCCAGCCAGCAAGTCCGCCACGCAACCTTCATCCCCCGCCCCCGCCGCCCCTACACCTTCACCCAGCTCGTCCAGCTCTCCGACGGCTCAACCTACACCTTGCGCACCACCTCCCCCGCACCCCTGTACCGCGCCGCCAAGGACACCCGCAATACCCTCCTCTGGCAGCCTAGCGAAAAGTCCCTCCGCAACGTCGAGCTCGACGAGGCCGGCAAGCTCGCCGCCTTCCGCGAGCGCTTCGGCCGCGGCTTCGACGCGAGCGCCGATGGCGAGGAGGGCGCTGCGGAGGCGGCCACCGACGAGGCTGCGCAGGATGATGGGTTTGCCGACTTGATCACCGGGTATGCGCCGCAGGATACCAGCGCGATGAAGGATTCGGGGCCCAAAAAGTCGCCTACGAGGAGGAAATAAGTGATAATTGCGAGATATTGGGGGGGGTGTGACTGATGCAGGAGTGTACGAACCGACCAGCATGGACAGCACTCGAGGCAGTGAACCGGCGAGAAGCATGTTCCAACGTTTAATATGTACAGCAATAGAGCCCACCGCGGCTTGTATGATATAAAAGACGCGTCTCTGAATCACAAGTTACAGCCGCTGCCAATCGCCCCCTCCAACCGTCAAGTACCTAGTCCGAGTCGTCCATATTCGCCCGGGCACGATCAATGGCCGTGTTGCCGGGCGGCTTGGCCTGCTGCTGGTAGACAGGTGGCCGGTAAAAGGCCGACTCGTCATCGTCGGCGTCCAATTGCATCAGGAACGTCTCCCACTTTTCGATGAGCTGGTTAATGTCAGTATCAAGTCATGGTTACGAAGTGTGGCGGCGAGCTGGCAGCTTACCTCTTTCTGAGCCTCAACCGCACTCTCCAAGAACGTCTCCACTCCGCTCTTAAAGTCCTCCACCTTTTCCTTCTCGAACCGATCGAGCTCGGCCCTCATCGACCGGCCCATCTCCTCAAAGAGCAACCTTGCCTGATGCACCTTTCGCTCCGCCTCGCCGACCTCGGCGTTCATCTGGTTCAGCCGGTCCTGCTGGCTCTTGCCCTGTCGGAGGAGCTTGTCTTGCGTAGCTTTCTTCTTCTGCAGCTCCGACTCGGCCGAGTGCCACGCGTAGAAGCCCTTCTGGCGCTGGCTGAAAGCTTGCTTGACGGAGCCAATGAGGCGGATGTACTCTTCGATAATGATGCCAAAGGTCAGGACGTCTTGCTGGGCCTGGCGGTCGTATACGTCGCGGATGGTAAGCTGCAGGTCGGAGAGGGCATCGAGTGGGCCGGAGAGCAGGGGGGAGAGCTCGACCGTAGAGAGAGCGTGAAGGGAAGCCGAAAAGTCAGCCGCGGCGTCGGCCATCATCTTTCGCTGGCCGACCATGGTCTCCATGGCCTTGAGTAGCCCACGTAACTGACTCTCCAGAGCATCAAGGTACACCTTGCGGTCGTGGAACCAGTCATCCTGCTCCACAAACTTGTTACCGCCTCCCACGTTTATGCCCAGCGACCCCAGCACACCCTTGCTCTCGGCAGGGAGGGGGTCCCTTCGCTCCTTGTGCTTCACATCGACATTGAAAGCCTCGCTCTCCAAAAAGAGCTTCAGGTCGGCATCGTGCTGCAGCGTCGGGTGCGCGGCAATCTTGTTGAGCATCTTCTCCAGCGCGGCTCGCCGGGCCTCGACAAAGTTACTGTCGAACCGGCCCACGGCCTGCTTCTCGGGCGGAGGCGGGACGACGTAGCCGGGGTTGTTGCCGTGGAGGGTGGTGTACAGCCAGAGGAAGTCGCGGTATCGTCGCTTCACCTCGAACTCGGGTAGCTTGTACGCCCTGGAGGAAGTCTGGAATGGAGTCAGCGCCGGCGACAGCACAAACAGATTGCAGCAGGCCAGCACCAACCTTTGTCCGCACAGAATAGACAATGTGCGAGCTCGTCAAGTCCCCAATCTTAACCGGGTCCCCAACCGTGATCTGGAAGCTCGGCTTGGAGGCCTGCTCGAGGCTGACGCTCGGCTGCGTGTTGCTCTTCACGCTACTTGGTCGCGCCGCGTCCACGGACGGCGGCGGCCTCGGTCCCTTGGGTCCGTCGAACTCGCCATCATCAACATGGTGCGGGTCGGCCGGTCGCCGCGCTGGCCGCTGCTGCGGCATCGTCGTGCGGATCACCATCTGCTCCTTCTGGGGCGGAACGGGCGGGGCAGCCTCCTGTGCGGGCGCGTCGTCGTCGCCGCCGCCGCCGCCGCTGAGGGGACCGAGGGGATCTTCGACGGCTTCGAGGCGGGTAGGCTGGGCGACGAGGCGACGGGGGCCGCGCGCCGGGCGAGGCGTCGAGGCCGCTGGCTGCGAGCTCGACGGCTGCGAGCCGGGACGGTCGTTCTGCGACGTCTGCTGGGAGCTGTTGCCGGAGTCGGCCCACGGCGACTCCTCGACGTCCATGGCTGCGGTGTTGTGCCGTGCAAAGGACGGCGTCGAGGACAGGCTGAGAATGAGGATGACGGAGGATCCAAGGCAACGTCAGTGGCCCGCTGCAGCTGCCGTGGATTCCAATTGCCGTAGGTGCTTCGTAGGTACTCCGTACTCCGTACTTCGTACTTCGTAAGGCAGGCGCGCTCCAGGCGAAGATGTGCCCCACTTCCACTGCACAAACACCACGTCACATGCGGCTTGGACACGGCATTACGACTCAACAGCGGCAGTCTCAACAGCGGCAGCCTGCAGGCAAGGAAGACGCCGATGTGGCTCGGCTGATTTTCCCTATCCGGTATTCCCGTATGCCACATGTTCAACCCATAGTATTCTACTTCGTAAGTGCGCCCGGAAATGGGCGCATCAACCACCGAAACTCCGGGACAACCACCAAGTCGCCGTTACGCCCTGCCAACCAGCTCTTCGTCTGCTTTTCTCTTCTTCGATTTGCCACTGGCTCCCTTGGGCGGCTTCCGAAACACTTCACACGCATGGTTCCATTTCTGCCGCTTGAGTAGGCACTCCCACGCCTCGGCACGTGCCTTGTAGTCGAGTTGCTCACCCTCGTCACGCTCCTAGCGCTCGGGGTCGTAGCACCCTCCCGCAACCACGAGATTCATCCTGGTAAACTTGACCTTCATGACGGGCGTCTTCTTTGTCGGGAACGCGCTGATTTGGTCGGGGGTCACCATGACCTCTTTGCCCTTCTTCTTGTGACTACCGCCGCCCGACGCTGTGCCTGACGACTGTCCCGCGGTCCCCGAATTCAACTGTGAGGCGCCAGCGGTTGTGCCGGCCGCGGTTGCTCCCTCCGCTGCAGCGGCGGCGGCGTCTAGGCCGGCCTGGGCTGCCTTGTGGGGATCGGCTGGGGAGTGGACGTCCCATAACCTGACAGTTCCATCCTGGCCACCCGACGCCAGCACTGTGGACTCGACGCTGAAGCTGAGGGACCAGATGCCTCCCCGTCCGTGACCGCGCGAGCGCTTAATGCGCGTGCCCTTGTTGATGTCCCAAAAGAATATGTTACCCGCGCAGTCGGCGCTGGCCAGGATCGTGCCGCTCGGGGCACACTCGAGCGCGCTGATGTAGTCGGCGTGGCCCGAAAAGACTCTAACGCACTGCCCCGTCACCACAGACCACATTCGGATCGACTTGTCCATCTCGTCAGACGCTGAGAATACGTACATGCCGTTGGGGTGCCAGGTGATGGCCGATATGGCAGTGTCGTGTCCCACCAGCAGGCGCTGCGGCGACGCATGATCTTGCATCCAAATCCGTACCATCTTGTCATACCCGCCGCTCATGAAGTAGTGGCCGTGCGGACCCCATATCGTGCGGTACACAGGACCGTCGTGCGACTTGTACAGGCACAAACAGGTCCACGACTCCAAGGACCATAGTCGTACATGGCCGTCGGCGCTGCAAGATAGCAGTAGCTTTGGCCTGCCGTCAATGGGCACATTGTGTCGACCTTCGTCGCCAAACAACCTCTGAGGAGGACCGGAAGCAGAGTCCGAAAATGACACATCGAAGATGGGTCCGGCGTGTCCAATCAGCTTCCGGCTGTTGAACCTTGCGTCCTTTTCGTGGCTGTTCATTGTGGGGAGCTCCGAGCCGTCCAGAGACCAGACGCGAATGTACGACTCGCCCGTCCCGGCAGCAACGAGCCGGCCGTCGTCCGAAAAATCTATGCAAGTCACGCTGATGACTGTTAGTGCTGCCACAACAGTTGCCATTAGGAGAGCGAGACTTACCCTCCGAGGGTGTTGTGAAAGGTGAACATGCACGAGCTCACAGAGTTGCCGACACCTCCCGTTCGGCCGTCGATCTTGAAGCGATCTCGGTTCTCGCGCACCTTTTGCATTTCAAGCATAATGTCTCGCGGTCGCGACGGAGGCAACGGGAGATCGGCCCGGGATGGCGCGTCGGCGCTCTCTTCTCGCTTAATCTTCTGGTCAAAGTCTTCTATCAGGCTTGTGCTACCCTCGACTGGTGGATTTCGCCGCTCCTCGTCCTCGAGTTCCGCTCGCACGTCGTCGCGCATATCAGCTTCCATGGGCATCGGCCCAAGCTTGAGCGGCGCCGTTGGATCAAGCACGTCCCTGTTGGACAGTCCGATGTTGACGCCCGGGATGCCCTCTCTGGCATCCAGGTCCTCGATGTCGGCATTCTTAGATCTTCGAAAAACGGCCTCGAAGCTGAACGGTGTTATGGGCCCGCGTGCGGTGGAGTCGATCTGGCAATACGTAACGAGGACCTGTCGAATGACGGAGCCACCCTGCTCCGACTCTCGCTCGAGGAAGTTGAACAGATCACCGGTTGCGTGTTGATTCAGCGGAATACGGTATTTGTTGTCCTTGTAGAGCTTCGCCATGGAGTTGTCGGCGACATGCTGCGGCAGCGTGATGGTCGAAAACATCTTGATGTCATCGGCATGCACCGGCAGGAAGTGGTGACCAAGGTCCTTGAGAAACTGTTTGGAGTCTTCCGCGTACCCGTTCCCAACCAACTCCAAGAAGGAGTAGACAAACATGGGCCAGAGCAGCTTTGACAGCTCGAACTGAGGCCGGGGAGTTAGCGGCGCGAAGTGAAATGTCCCAGAAAATGAGCCTTGCCTTGTAAAGATCAAGGTTATTGTCAACCCAGTCCTTCAAAAGCTTGAACGCCTTTTGATACTTCTTGGGGCCCATGTTGGCCAGCTGCTGGATGGGCTTGCCATCTGGACCCAGGTGTTTGGACTCTGCACGAAACACCTCTTCTGTGCGATTGAATCCTCGCTTGAGCAGATAATCAGTCACCTGTGGGATGGAAAGTCAGCGTCAAGATTGTGCTCAGCAGAGCGGAGCGGTCGAGGCAGTGAGGAGCGTATGAGGCAAGCAATACTGATTTATCAATGTACTGGTCATCAGTGAGGGAGGGTGCGCGCGAGCGAGTTGACATCTCAGCTGACAGCACCGCCGCGCGTTCGACTGCGGATTGTCAAGATCCTATGAATGTGTGCTGCGTAGGTGCAGAAGGAGAAGGCCACGCTGCGGTGAGGAAGTTCAAGATCTCGGAAAGGAATAAAAGGTCCATGCAAACGCAAACAGAGCATGTGCCTCAAGGGTGACGCCTGATGCGCGATGCGCGATGCGTGTAGTAGTGAATGTAGCGGGAGCGGGCTCGGGGGAAGCCGCCGAGTCACCACGCAGAGCCCACGCACCAGGCAGAAGGCGGGCGAAAACAAAGGAACAGGCCACGGCTACCTACAATCTGATTCAAGTTTTGGTTCGACATGGCGCCGCCGGATGATGCAGAGGAGTTGGCGGTCGGTGTAGGACCGGCTGGGGACGCTGCAGGTTGACCTGCGTAGTTGGATGCTGGAGCAGCCCCTTGGGCTGGGGGTTGGCTAGACATGTTGGCAGGAGATGCTCCGGCTCTGCGACCTTGTTCTCGGGAAGATGTCGATGTCTTAAAGCTGTCCAGCCGCGGCTGCTTCGCGAATGCTGTGGTCCCTGACTCTTGTCGGAAGGAATGCGCTACCCCTACATGCGCCGGTGAGGGCAGCGACAGTCGGCCGCGGGTTTATCCCGGCTTCTCCAGATAGACTCGCAGGATGACTTGGGCGAGACGGCGAGAACAAGGAGCGTCGCGTGCGACGTTGGACGGTGAGCTGATGAAAAGTCTGATGAGACGAGTTCGAGATGAAGAGGGACGGCGGCGTGAATGGATGGCTGGTGACGGTGTCTGCTCCGTGGGATAGCCGAAGATTAAGCGGCCGATTGCCCAAGCCGGTTCTGCGCCTTCAAGGTGTCTTTGAGTGGAAGTTAAACTGTATGGATTTCTAATTGAATATTTCGGCTATTCCCGAGGGGATGTAATTTCTTCCTTGAGCAGAGGGAGGGTGGAAGTGAAACGGATGGACAGGGGGGTTGAGGTAACAAACACCAAGCGGCGTCCAATTCAACTCGGCAGCCTTCCCACGGTCTGTTCTCAACACCTTTGTCCATCATACCAGCTCCATCTGTTTCTTCTAGAGCCAGCTGCAGCTACCATGTCCGCGCCGCACGACGTCGTCATGGGTGAGGGCGACGCCCCCGAGAACCCCCCAGTCCAGCAGCCCTTCACGGTCGAAGAAAACATCCACCAACTCAACGCCACCGACAAGTCCATCGTCCAGCTCATGAACCACGCTGCCACTGCCTTGAATGCCCTCACCACACCCGCGACCTCATCGATCGCCAACCCGTCCCCAGACGCCGCCGCCAGGAAGCCAGCCCTGGACCCGCCTGCGCAAATGGAGGCATTCCGTCGCGCGACGGACTCGTTCCTCACCACGCTACACAGCGTCGACGTGCGCATGAAGCGCCAGGTGCTCGCGCTGGAGGAGGCCGGCATCGTGAACCTGTCCAACGCGCCGCGCCAGGGCACCAACGGCGCGGTCAAGGCGTCGCTCCAGCCGAATGGGGTGGGCACCGTCGGTGGACTGGATGTTGGATGGCTGAATAGCCGGAGCACGGGCGTGGAGCGGGGTATGGAGGCTGAGCTGTGGCAAGAGGCACTCAAGTTTCTGGAGAAGCAAGGTGAGAAGGTCAAGCTGGCCGAGCGACCATGATACGCATGGATTGTCGTCGTAAGCGTCACAGATGAAGCATGTATCACGGGTGTGATAAGGCGTTTGGCGTTTGGAGACTTGCAGAGAGTTCACATCCTCGATCGATTATCTACCGTACTACTGCGACAAATGGCAAGTATTTTATAGTCACTTAGTCTTTGCTATTCTCTTTCGGCGCTTCCACGTTGCAGAGCTTATTGAATGCGTGCGTCAGCTCGCGCGGGTCCATATTAGGACCATGACGAGGGACGATGTTTGCAGGCTCGATCCTGTTACGAGGTCAGTGCAATGCAAAGCTTGCCACGGAGGGCGGCCGACGTACAGTATTTCGAAGAAGTAGCATTCGAAGTCGCCGATGGTGGCCTTATCTATAAAAATGTCACTTCGCTTGCCGTCGAGGGTGCGCCGAGCGGCGGAGGGACATACTCTCATATCCTACATACGCCACGCAGCCTGGGGTCCCGTTGCAGCTATACTGGCACTTGGCCTCTGCGTAAATATGATAGGTGTCGTCAATAAGCTTTAAACTGTCAGTTCTGTATGGAAGGGACGTCCGTTGTTTAATAGGACATATATATACCACACTATTGCCGGTCTTGTGGGCGTTCATCCAGTCCGGATCGATGATATATCCGGTCGTGCTAGTATTAGATGCCGGCGGGACGATCTTGTAGTTGATAATCCACTCTGCAAACTGTGTCGGCTCTCCATTGACGCACTTCTCGCCTGTCTTGTCGTCTCGAGCGTCGTCGCCACCGTCGCCGCCGTGACCGACGGGTACCGCACCCACAGCCGCGATCACGGTGGAAAGGATAAGGAGGAGCGCAACAAGTGCCATTGCGTAGCAGAGTAATGTTCTCGAGGACTGGAATAGGAAGGAATTTTGAGGTTTTTGCTTGAATAATCGAAAACGTGGCCCAGTCATAAGGGTTTTTAAAGTTTTTCCGTCAGATGCCAAGCTTCACCCAGTGCGGTCTAATTGCCAATACTGAAAGAATCCTTCATCAGGCGCCTTCTAGAATGTTGCAGAATATACTCATGATTCACAGACTGCTACTGGCCGCGTGCTCGGTTTATCGATTCTGGAGATGTTGAGGTGACTGCGTCGCTATTGTCCTGCATATGTGATAAACGGCCATCTGACCCTGTATTGCTATGGAAATTAATGACTGCGACTAGACTTTGGATGGAGTGTTAGCTCCGAGTTATATCACTGCTTAGAGAGTGGATGATTTGACCGATACACCCATCGATGTACCGAGCTTCTTCTCATATTTGGGGATGATGAGGCACTGCTTCGAAGCCAACTAGGACGAGCAAGGAACCGAATTCTTGTTCGATGAACGGAGAAAGATGCCACAGAGGCTGCCTCTTTTGCGTAAAGCCTCGTCCGGGAAAAGAGGAAAGAGACGCCCAGTCGAGTGTTGGCGTGATACTGTCGACAGCCATCCCATGCACAGGCGCCTTTCACGGCATACAACTTGGCGGATTAGGAACGATCATCCTCATTATGAACCTTTGAAAAGGCGGCCAGGCCATTTAAATCAAGGTATCCAATCTCAACTCCATCCAGCAGACCCAGTAGGTCCGGAATACAGACTGCTTCCCAATCCCACGCCCTCCCCGCTTACAGGGCCCCGGACGCCATGGGCTCCTCGTGTTCCCCATCAGGCTTTACCGTCGCATTCCCTTTCTGACCAGGCTCGAGCTCGATGATGCCATCGCCGTCGAGTTCTCTCTGAAGCTTCAGGTACTTCATGCGCCAGTGGCACATGGCGATTGCGAAGACGCCGAACAGCACGAACAGCACACCGCAGGCGATGGACAGTGCGATGAGCGTCGCGCCGTCGGCTCCAAGCGAGCCTGTCGCTGCGCCTTCGGCGGGATCGTGGCAGACTCCGGCGATCGGGTCGCCGTTGGTTGAGTGTCCCTTGGATGCCATTGTTGTTGGAGTCGATGTGGTTGGGTACAATGGTTGCTGTTGGGAAAAGGAGAGTTGTTGTCAAAGGAATCGTTCGGGTTATCGTTCCGGCCGAAGATGCATATGATGGGAGTGGCAAAGAAATGTCACCAACTGAAGATGGACATTTAAAGGACAACCTGTTTGCTACCTAGAGTTGCAACGCTGCCGCAGTTTGACGTACCACCTGCGAACACACCGCAAACTGGATCACGGACACTGATACAACCGTTGCGCATGCCTTGCTGCACCGTCCCGCGCTCGACCATGTCTTGAACAGGCAGCTTGTCCTCGAAACTACCGTGGCAGACGACCCTGTCCAGATTTGCCGGCGCTGCCACGGCCTGTCGCCGCGCCGTCAGGAGCCTTGTAGATGCCACCAAGCTCGTAATCCATCTGGCGCCGGGCGGCTAGGTAACGCATGCGCTTCAAGAGGACCATGAGGAAGCAGAGAAATGACATGCACCATATTGCGCGCTTTGTGAGGACCCAGGCGTAGTCGCTCTCGGTGTGTGACGCCATCGTGAAGGGGGACGTTTGTGCGAACCGGCCGTAGGTATGGCGACAGGGATAAGGATGATCGGGAGCGCAGGGACCTGGATATTGTGAATATGGTGGAGTTGGGAGATTATCGCAGACGTAAGATAGAAGACACGGCTCTCTGCTCGTGTTTTTATTCCTCAGGGTCTTGGACGGCCATCACCGTTGGGTGATGGGGCTGAGCCGCGGTGGGCCTGCTGGCGATGACGGCGGGCTGGGCGGCAGGATCATTCACAGATATGCTGCTGGCGCGCGGTTAGATATTACGAGCTCCAAGACAGCGTCCCTCGCCATGGTCGCTCCACAGCATCCAGGAGACACATCGTTGGAGTTGTCTCCGAGAGCTGGAGCGGCAGGTGACGGGGCGCAGCATTCCTGGTGACGCACCTCGGCCATCGGGGCGTGCTTGTCCCACCATTCAGCGGCGACAAGAATCAATCTTCGACTCTTCGGGCGACGGACCACGGCGTCGGCTTGCAGGCGGGAAGCATAACAGAAGTTGGCTGTCCAGAGGGCATAACAATACTCGTAGGTGCGGAGTCGATGCAGCAATGTGGTAATAGTGGCTGGATGAAGGCATGAAGTACCCCGACCCACCTGGAAGCATCGCCCAATCACAACGTGCGCAATCATAAGTTCGTTGGGCCGGAGCCTCCGTCTTGCGCCGGCCCCCCATTTCGACATCATCAGCTTCACTCCCCTCCTATTCATTCGTCATTCGCGACATCGAGCGCGCGCAAACATTCGGTTGTTCTATCGAGCTGGAACAACCGCAAACAGACAATCGCTTTGCTGCGAACCCGGAGGCCCGAGGCATCAGCCGACGTTTCAAACGCAGCCATGGTCGTCCGTCGAGCGCCAGGGGCAGCGGCCCTTTCCCTTCTCTGCATCGCGGCATTTGCAGAGATGGCGAGGGCTCACGACCACCACGAGGGCGACAGCAAGATTGCCGACGGAGGCACCGTGTCCCAGGAGCCCATCGTGGGTGACCAGTTGCCTTCGCGACGTTGCGACACGGAATGCTGACAGCAGGCGCAGGACACGATTCTATGGATTCACATCTTCATCCAGATGTTTGCCTACGGCGTCATCTTCCCTATCGGCATGGTCCTTGGTGTAAGACCCTACCCCCTTGCTTGGTGAAGGGCGCAGGGCGCTGCTAACTATTTCGAAGATTACCAAGTCTCGATGGCACGTACCGACGCAAATCCTGGGCTCGATACTCGCACTCCTCGGCTTCTTCCTCGGTCACGCGCACGGCGGTCGCGAATTTGTCGGCGGCAACGTTCACTCGGGCTTTGCCAACATCCTACAGCTACTCCTTATCGGCCAGGTCGTGCTGGGGCTCTACCTCAAGGGCCACTGGGAGAAGGGCGTGAATGGCAGGATCAGGAAGCTCATTCGGCCTTGCCACTCCGTAATCGGAAAGGCGATGCCCGTCCTGTCGTGGACTCAGATAGTATTCGGCGGCATTACTTCTCTGGGCTTCTGCCAAGGCGATCACCTCGGCCAGTGCTTGGCGCACTTCATCATGGGCAGCGCATTCATCGCCTACGCTATTCTCCTGACCATCATCCTCCTCGTCGGCCAGGTCTGGATGCGCCGGTGCGGACGGTCCCAGGAATTCTTCGACAGCGCCGTCATTGCCGCTTGGGGCTGCGTCAACACCTTTACCGAGCATCGCTGGGGCACGGCCTGGGTTAAGAACGACTGGCAGCACACTACCATGGGCATCATCTGGTGGTGTGCCGGCTTGGCTGGCGTGTGGCTCAGCAAGGATCGCGATGGAAACCCGAAGCGCAACTTTATCCCTGGCTTTGTCATATTCATGACTGGCTGGGCCATGTCTGCTCACCCGCAGGAGCTCATGGTCAGCGCCATGACGCACAGCATGTTTGGCAAGACGCTGATGGCGGCCGGCTTAACGCGCATTATTGAAATCGCCTTTGTCTTGGGGGACAAGCAGTCCACCTCGGAGGACGGCCGTTCCTGGAACAGTTTTCAGTACATTCCCGTCTTTGTAAGTTTCCCCGAGGCGGTGGTGATGACGATTTGCTGACAACCCCTAGCTTTTGTATGCTGCTGGTTTCCTGTTCATGGGAGCCACCGAAGAGCAAATGGCCCTCGTCCACAACTCGGCCCTCGACGGCGTCTCATATATCCTCATCCTGTACTCGCTTGCCTTCCTCGTCTTTCTCTTCTCGAACCTACTTATCCACCTCTACGACCGCCTCGCGAACCCTCCCATCGACGACAAGAACCTTGCCAATGGGCACGCTCGTGCGAATGGCCGCGCCGTCGAGGAGGGCCAGCTCCGTGATGCTGAGGAGTTTGAGCTTGATGGCCTGATGAGTGACGATGAGGGCGACGAGAGCCGTCGGATGCTACGGAGCAGCGAGGACCGGACGAGCCTGGACACGCCAGGCACGCTCGATAGGGACAATGAGACCTCGGTACATTAGCGGTCTCGGAGCGTAGAATGCATATGGAATCATGGTGCGTACGATACGACGTACAATGGTGAGGATTTTTGGCATATAAGGAACGGCGTTACGGCAAAAGGTCTTGGAAGTAATTGGTTGCTCTTTCATGACAAAGCTAGAGAGGAGCCCTCGGGAGGGGTTTTGGTACAAAACATATTTTATGAGGCAATAATCTCCATGTCTGCCAGGTATAGTCTTGTTACTAGAATTAATTGTACGGTGTGCTTGGCGTTGAGTTTGCATGGACAGCTTGTTGTGGCAGCGGAGACTCCCGCTCCATGCAGGATCCGGTGGTGGTAGATCTTGGTGGGGGAAATATTTTTCTGCAAACCGACTTGAGCGACAGCTTCTCCTCTCCACAACCACAACCACCAAGCCCACCACGAGCGCGTTCGTCCAAGATGCCATCTGTCAAGAACCCCAACGGCCCGTCCAAGAACCGCCTAGCCGCGCGCGCGACAAAGGCAAAGGCGCAGCGGCAGAAGCGCAGCCAGGAGGCCAAGAACAAGATCAGCAAAACCGACTCGACGCGCGGTGCGCGACCCGGGCTGCTGCCGACGAGCGGGCCAAGGGCGAAGCTGAGCGCCAAGAAAGCGCGGAAGCTGGAGAAGAAGACGGGGTACGCGATGCGGAGGAGGATGGAGGCGGAGGGCGAGGCGGAGATGAAGGGTGAGTCGTGACCACGGAGAGGGATGGAGATGGGCATGGCGAGTGTTGGCTAACTTTGTAGATGCCCCAGGGGTTGAGGGAGAGGGGGAGGGGGCCGGGGAGGAGATGGAGGTTATCCAGTGAGGAGGGCGGCTCAGGGGAGCTCGGCTCTACGTCTAGAGTGAGCGAGTGGAGCTTTGCAGAGGGCCCGGTTCGGCTGCTGCCAGTTGAAGGGACGAGACGATACGAACGAATGTTGCGATCATACCCAAAGGCACATATACGGAACGGCGCATGGGAGTTGAATCGAATGTGGGTTTGGCTTCGTGCATACATCGAGGCGATACATGGCGGTTTCACTTGCGCCATCACGGCGGAGCCAAGGCAGGCCGTTGGGATACCTCGACGACCAAGATACCGGCGCGGCGGACGAGCGGACGAGGGATCTGTAACCGAAATTTGGGAGAATTATCAACGCCGTTTCAATGACATGTGAAGAAAACTGAAAACACCACTGTTCACCGTGGAGCAGCAACCTCACGCCGGTCCCTTGAAGAAGAAGAAGAAGTATATTACGCTAGCTAGCTAACTAAGAGCCCTAGATCTTCATTTATCTAATATAGGAAAAATCCTCTATAGGAAGAAAATCCATATTCAGTCATCGAGGCGGTGTCGGGTCTCTCTCGGCCCGGATACTATGATAGTAAGGAGTAGGCTACGCCTAAGTCTCCTAGGGCTGCCGACCCTAGTGCATCTCTAAGTCTGTATCTGAGTCTAGCTCTGACCCTATCGGGCTGGCCTCGCTGCGTTGCTAGGGCGGAGGAGCATTACCGAAGTAGATGCTCGTCTGGCCCCTTGCCTAGGCTGCCCTCACGATACCTGCCGCTGCCAACGGGCGGCCGGGGGCGGCCTGAACGCGAAGGGGGGGTGGCTCGGGTTTAGTTCAGTCTGTCTCTCCTCGAAGCGGGCTCCGCGGTATAGGTAGGCTGCCTGCCCTTACGTTATCCTATACCTTCGTAGTCTTCGGGCAGCGGCGGTCTTACTATAGAGGGATCTCCCCCTTCTTTACGGGGTATTTATCTTCTAGGTACGCCTCGGAGGCGCACTATCTACATACCTACTTCGCCTCGTAATACTGAGCGATATATCTTATCTTATCGTAGCGGAAATACTACGTAGGATGGAGCGTGATCACGAACGGCTCTAAAGACTTCTGCCTATAGTACTAGGCCGTAGTCGTATAGGCAGTTAGTATCCGCTAACCTTTCGACGGTGAGGATAGCGAAGCTTTCGAGCTAGGGCTACCCCTACCCCGGCGGGTAGTCGAACGTAGTCGTAACCTAAGCGAGGTCTACCTTATACGGCTACGCGGTTGCTTACTCGTAGAAGGTAACTACTATATCCCTGCTCTATAAGAGCGCGAGGTAATAGCGGCCTCTACGCTATTAGCTCTATTGATAGTAGCGACTACCTTCTCTAGGGTTAGGGCTATCGCGATAGCCTTCTCTATAGTCTCGTTGACTTATCTTCTATAGTGTCTCTATAATAACTTTCTCGAGTATCCCCTCGAGGTCAGGTCGGCCCGCCCTCGAGGCGTACATACTAGGATATCGGCGAAATCCTTAAAGAATCCCTAGACCTCATCTGGGTTATGGCCCTACTTTTCTAACCTAAAAAGAAATTGGTATGTAGGAGGCAAATACTTCCGTCCCTTCAAGAGTTGGAAGCAACCAGAATTTACTACTTCGCCTATCCGATGTGAATAAATAGAAAGCAGCGAATCGTCAAATCCCCCAAACGCCCCGTTTCCCAGAGTCCCAGAATCCCCATGCCTCGAAAAAGAGAGCAGCAACTGTTGATGGCCGCCCATGCTGATTCCTCCCAGGCCTCCAAAACCATAACCTGCCCCTGTCCCTGTTTCCCCCACAAAGAACCTCTTGGTATATGTCTTTTTGGTCCCAAAGCGCGTGGTAACGCGCATCCGCGGTCCGCGAATGGCCAGTGTAATGAAATGTGTCCTCGCATGCCCATCCCCCAACCCACGTGTCCTCCGCAGGCCCCAAGTTACTCCGTGTCTTCGCCTTCTTCGCCATATCGGTCTTCGTCAGTCGTAAGCTCCTCGGAATGGTCCGAGGAGCTATCCGCACACGAGTTCTCTTGGACTTGCTCATGGTAGAAGAGCGGCAGTGGCTGAGCTCTAGGCTGCGTCGGCGTAGTGCTGAAATCGTCGCCCTGATCATCTCCATCGCTCCTGACTTCCTCGATGCCGCCAAAGCAGAACAGCTGCATTCCCGGAACTTCCACGTCCACGGCGTCGACATCACCAAAGTGGTATTCAAACGCCGTTCTGTCGATCGCAAGCTCAACTTGCGGCAAGTCCGCGACGTCGTCGTCGTTCTCTACCAGGTAGACCTCGAGGTCAACCTCGCCAGAGTGCGCCGGGCCGCCGAGTACATCCACGTTGTGAACAATGTTCCTGCCAGCGGCGTCTTCGTACTCTTCGTAGGTGGGCTGCGGCGCGACAAGGTTCTGCAGCTCGATGATGTCGTTAAACTCGGCAGAGTCGTCGCTGTCGCAGGTGGATAGCGGGCTTCCAGATGGAAGCACGCAAGACAAGTTGCTGTCGAAGACATCGGTGAGTGGAGTAATGACGGTAACGTCGGATGGGGTCGTCGTCAAATAGGTGTTGTCCGTTTGCAAGGCCATGGTTTCTGACTCGTCGTCCTCCACGACCAACAGCTGATCTTCCGGTCCGCAATCCTGCTCAAGATCCCAGGTGGGCAGGAGGTTGGCGCCAATCACGATATCTTGGACATCAACCCCCAGCTCTCGTGCTTCAGCCAGCTTCTTGTTTCCTTTTGTGATGATATCCCGCTGGACAAGATCGCCCAGGTCCCGCGAAATGTCAAAGCCAACGAGGCGGTTCTGGATGGATGCGTGCAGTGACTCGACGTCCGGGTCCCAGTGAAGCGTCGGCCAAGCTGGCAAACAGTCTTCGCCGATGGCGAGATCAGTGAGTCCAACCCCTTCCACTTTCGCCATGTCGAGACGCACGTTGGCCTCTCGGTAGAGGTAGCTAAAGAGCGGGCGCGGGATGAACGCCGTTGGAATAGTGTTGCACAGGAACTCGGCAAAGTCTCCGACCGCAGTCAGCGCTGCTGGCGGTTCATTGTCGTCTGTTTGTAGCAAGTTCGGTTAACGAAGCCTCAGGCTGACGGCGAATACGGAGACACACGTTCACGGCTTGCCTCGTCTGCGGCGGGTGTTTGAAGCTCGTGGCGGAAGAGCGCCAGCCACGTTTCCTCGTCCGAGGACTGTTCCGCCGCGGGCTGCCCAGATACGCTCATCGGTGTGGTTACCCCTTGCGACAGGGTACGGTGCCATGCGCAAGAGCAGAGTGGAACGCCTTGAATGGATATGGAGCACGTAAGAGTAGCGATGCACGGAGAAGTAAGAATGGAGTTGAGGAGAGGGAGAGAAGACGTTGTGGGTGTCAAGAGAGACGATAGCAGAAAACGTAAAAGTTGCTGCAGTGCGTCATTGCAAAGGCGGCCCCATTGTCAAGGCGGAAGAATAAAGCAGAAGTATTTCACCGTTGGCAAGAAACGCGAGCACGAGTAGACGACAGGTCTATTGACACCCGCTGCCAGGAGCGCAGAACAGCACTTTATGGCCAGTTCCCAGCAGCAGACATGGTGTCACCATCGTCTTCCCGCAAGTCGTTTATAGGTAGGGCCTCGATCGTTGAGTGACACCCGATATCGTGCGCTCTGCTGTCTGCATCTTGCCACCTGCTACCGGCCACGTTGCCCATGAAAGCTCTCTCGCAACCATGTACCCATGCCCCTATCAGCTAATCCACGTGGGCACCCACGTTGCCGTTTGCATCTGGGGTAGGCCGCCCGATGAATCGCCAATGACCTCCCCCTCTCCCAGCACTTTGATCCATGTCAGTCACAAAACTCAAAACGTCGTAGACGGCCAAGTACGCGTTCTTTGGGAAAGGCATGCGACGTACCGTGAAAAAGGTGGTTCCGGGTGGGATGACGGTATCCTCGTAGGGACTGTCCTTGATGCTTTTCGCAGGAGGCAGACGGGGATGGCTGTCCAATGTCGAAGGGCATCTTTCTTTGACCAGAGCAGCGGCACATGGGATACATGACCCTTCCAACATGGTCGGAAAACGTGAGCATTTATTTCATTTAGGTGTCCGAATCCGAATTAAGGGTCAACACCCACTCATCTCTACACTTGAGCGGCCCCGAAAGGAGAGTGTCGGGACAGTCTCTGAGTAACGTCCGCCCCCATAAATACGAGTCGGTTGATTTTGCTCCAATATAGGGCGCAACAGCCAGGGTTATAGCTTAAGCTAGAAGCCTAATTACGCACGTCCGAGATATTTCGGAGGCCTTGCTGCTGGGCTATGGTTCGTGAACTACCTGCCTTGGTTGGTAGGAGTTAGCAATCGTCAGTCTGGTATCTCATTGATGTCTCTGTGAGATGGCATGACAGCAATAGCCAAAGGCCGGGGATAAAGTGGAATTCTTGCTCCGCAATGTCATCTATTTGTAGGTATTGCCACCGTTCGCATCACCGGGCCACGAATCTGGGAGCAGCGCGTCAAGATGATAACAGCCCGCAATCCTGGGTAATGCTTGCACATGTAGACAGGTCACAGCGGCAGGCTTCAAGTCGGGCGCCTTCCAATGGGACATTGGTGGCCACCATCAGTTGCCAAACCAGGTTCGTGAGAGAAGGCGAGCCAACATGGCACTTCGTTCCGCGTATTTTTATATTTTCCCCCACAGCTTCACAGCTGTCTAGATTAGACGTACCTGGGCGTGACAGACGACTCGGAGCCCTCGTGGGTGTCTCAGCATCTTGTCATTATGTAACATAGCAAGAGAGAAGGGAATAAAACACAAATTATTATTGGATATCTGCCTGTTAGTCACAATGTCACTAGGTATGTCTATAGAACCTGCGGAGAATATAGATGCCTCGATAGCCGGCAGCCACGGCTTCCCCGACTCAAACCCGCGCCTCATCATCCGGGGTCGCCGTCCGTGGTGCAGCTGCGGCGGCTGCGCTCTCCTCCAGGTATACACGGCTACAAGGCGGGCAGCGTTAATACACAAGTAAATGGATTTCCAGAAGCTCAGAGAACTTAGATCTGATCGGAGAGTAAAGTCTCCGACCAAAAGGGCCTATAATAGGAGGAAATCGGGACGATCTCCTACGAAGACGTCACGATACTCCTCCTGCTAAGCCGGGAGGGTGGCCGAGATGGCAGAAACGACTTAACCCGTAAGTGGGCATTCCAGGAATTTCTTGGTGAATCGTTAACGTATCCTTCAGCAAAACTTGCATTCTCCGGAGATGGATACGTTCGTTTCAACTCTATCATTCTCATGGTCATAATTGGCATTTTCGATGACGCGTTTGATACCGAAATTAAGTCGGTAGACGATATCTACCGTGTCCGTGTCAAGTAATCCTGGCGTAGCTACGAGATTTGCTGGAAGGATGAGAAAATGACCACTCCCTTGTTCAGTCGGGCTGTTGTGTCAGCGGCCGGCATTCGGACGTCGGAGGTCACAGCCGTCCGTTATCATACCTATATCTACTACCTGCAGTGTCTAAGCATCAACGCGGGGTTCATTCAATTGTTGATCTCCGGCATGATCCAGCGTGGAGTAGGTGAAGCTGTTGAAGGTATGTAGATGGCAATGCGTACGGTAGCCTCTGTCAATCCGATACGACTTCATCTAGTTGTTGCCATGCAGGTCTAATTAAAACAGGTCATGAGCCGTTGAGACACCAGCGTCTACCAGACATATATATCACTAGCGAGTTTACTTTCATGTACAAGCTGCCTTCGTAGGTTAGCCATTTGCTCTGCCCCTGTTCAAGCATCCTACGTGTATGTGCTACGTTAACTCTCATGCTCTGACACAGAATATCTCTCCGACAGAGCTTATCTGGAATGAAAGCGACGAGTTACAATTAGATCTAGAAGTTGGCAAGCTGAAGGAGCCCTGGGTTCAGCTTTCCAAGGCGGTCAAATCTGATTCAGGCACTTTAAGAAAGCAGAGGCAGCTGAGACGAAGCTCTACTAGCTATACAAGAATACTAGCGACGTTCTAACGTGCACAAAGTATAAGCTGACAAAGGATGTTAGAACACAATCGATGCGCTAGGATCAACAAACAGCTCGAGCACAGCACACAGCTCGACCTGGATGCTGACTGGTGGAAGCCACCAGGGGCGGAGCATCACCTGTCCAAACGCAGGGAGGTTGCTGACCTCATTGGGTAGAGATGTCACACCTGAATTATGCAGCCAAACTCGAGCACTGGGTTCGCCCTGCAGACGCCATCCTCTCTCTATGCCGCAAGAAAGCCTCCAAGGCAACGGAGACTTGTTCCGTCGAGTCTGAAAGCGCACTAGCACCAGCGCCATTGCACTATTACAAGTGTTACTGCGCCTATGCCTGTACCAACTTGCCCAGATCATGGCATCTGGGAGGACGGTGGCGCACTCTAGAGAGAACCTGGATCTTGGAATCCGGGTACGCACCCCGCAAAGCCCCGGGAGCCACCAGCTGTGGGGTCGGTGCTATTAAGCGGCTTACCGTACGAAGCCGGCCTTCGGCTAAAATCTCGACAGTCTGGCCACAGAGAGCCGGGTATAAGCGATCAAGGGGGCAGTGAAGGAAGCTCACAGCCGACATGTAGTCAGGTATCATCTGGAGCTAGGAGTACATCTATAATTTAACGCGCACATCCCCAGAACCAGAGTAAGCCCGATCCAGTAGTGGCGTACGTCGCCAAGGCCTTCTGGGGGAGCAAAGTGTCGACATGGGTCGTTGCTTTCGTGTTGATTTTCGGGGCTAAGGCGGAAAGTTGATTAACCGCGCTTCTTGGATCTGTCATGAGTGCTGGTGTAGAGCGTTCGCTGTCGCGGGTCCGAGCCACGAATATGACAAAAGCACTGCGCATGACGTCCCTGCGAAAGTACGGATAGATCGGCACGGCGGGCGGTTGCTAAGCGCCAACAGAATGCGCACCCGTGAACGGCAGCGCGATCATTGGCTGCAGCTTTGACACTCGATGGGCCTCACCGCGCAATCACAAGGCCATTGTCGCGTCGAGATGGTACACTGCGCTCGGTCCTGGTCGGGATTGGAGGCGACGCGCTAGCACGCGGCTGCACGCGGCCACGTGGCAGTAGTATGTACCCGCTGCATCTGACCAGGGGCAGTTAGACGGCTGACTGGAGCAGCCTCGCGCGGTTTCAATGCAAATGGCGTGGACGAGTTGTTGTTGCAGTGTTGCGGTGCGGTCATGCCGTGACGCGGCCGGCCCCGTTTCCGGCCCGGCCCCGTTTCCGGCCCGGGGCGTCGGACGTCGGACTCGGGCTAAATTAAGCATAACGGGTCGGCTCGGCTAAACTAGCCTCTGGAGACAGACGAATCAAAGCACCGAATCGGCGACGCACCATCCCTTTGGGGCAGTTCAGACGCGGAAATCCAGACGCCACATGAGTGAAGGCTACGACGAAGTCCGTCATCAGATACCGGCCCAGCAATTCGGGTGCAGCACGTCACCCATCGCAGCCCTGTGAGTGTGGCTTCTGTAGAAAGTGGGCATCGTGGCCTGCTTCGCACCGCCAAGGGGTGATCCGGGCTCGGGGCGGACCCTCCCTATTACCCCACGGCCGGCTTTCCGCCTTCAGGCTGCCGGGATCCATTGGGTCCTGTGTGACTGGCAATAATAGCGCCGCTTTCGAGCCGACCCCTTTCCGAATGGTCGTTGCCAGTCACGAGGCACCACGCTGGGCTGCCTTCATGTTTACCCGTAACGGAGGAGCAGGGTACAAGTGCCACGCAACCACTTTCGTAGGCTGTGTTATGTAGGCAGTCACGGAGCCAACACCAGGATTCCGGTGACCAATAACGCCCAAGCAAGTAAAACGTGGGTTTCCAGAGAACGGACCCTTGAGTTGCGCGGACCCGGGCGTTACCAAGAACTGCGCAGAAGCCACGCCGGTTGCCAGTGACGCCGCAGGATCGGCCTGTCGTCAAGCCTGCTACCGCAGCCGTGTGATAGACACGATTAGGACCTTGGATACAAAAGAAGAAATGAGAAGATAGAAAGTTGCAATCATGGGCTACGTGTAAAGGTTTGATGGCGGCCTCGTTGCCGGGGACGGCAACACACCACGGTGGCGTCCGGCTATCGTTGTCCCTCGTGTTGACGTTGGCACCCTTCTCGAGTGGCGCCTCGAGTGGGTGTGGTCGGCTTGAAATCAAGCCGCAGGGACTTCATAGACAGCAGCAGCAAGGTAGCAGGCTAGCATCGGTCGATGGAGGAGTGATGCATGAGGAGATACACCCCCGCCTGCTTGGCGGGTATATAAAGCATGGCCGTCGAATGTTCTTGAGAAAACAACCAGCCTCTGGATCATCGCAACCTCAAAGCCAGCCTCTCCCCGTCCCACCCCTACGCTATCACTTGGAAAGTAATATTATCGACCCCTAGATGAGCTCATTCATTTGGCCGCAGATGACTGACCGGAAGTGAGGCAGGTTACTTGCACCCAGACCGCTGTCACAGACGTAAGTGAGGTCAACGGACTCAAATTCAGCCTACCATGGTAAGTTTAATAAGAGTGCCTGGCGTGGAAGGCATATTCTAACCAAGAAAAGGCGTGCGAGTGTCTCTGGTACATGCAAAACGTCAAACCCAAGGGCTGCAAGACGATACCACCACATACCAAAGAAGAACCGATTGTCTCTAGAAGCTGCAAGAAGGCCCCTCCAGGTGGCATCTGTGCCTCCGCGGCTACACAGCCCAAGTCATTCATCAGTATCACGGACAATGACAAGTTGACATGCGCGGACTGCAAGCCGACCACCACCAAGTAGGACAAGTCGGAAGAGGTGCAGTGAGAAACCGGACCCTTGAGACTGTGAATTCTTGCCTATGAGGGGTTCTGGAGTTTTGTTGAGATACACTCGCTATCCCAGGAACATACCAATTTGATCGTTCCTCTGTCCATACAATGCTTGAAGCAATAATGCTTTAATGGCCGTGAAGCACCTGTGGTGTCAAGAGTACAAATCAGGCCCGCACTAATATCTCCCGCAATTGCAGCAGGACCGCGTAGAGCGACAGGGTTTATGGTTTCGTTGGGATGCGACAGCCAGGGGGGGGACTTGGCGCCAGCATCAGAAACCTGGATGGCAGTCCTCGATTTGACCTTGAATCTCTATAATAGCTTGTCAGATAGCCACTTCTTGCTTTCCAAGGACGCATTTGGGAACGTGGGAGACATACTACGATGCCTTCCAATCTCTTTCGCAACATCGAGCGCGGAATCGAAGTCTCCATCCCAGCACCTTCGGATAATTTCCCCGAGCAAAACGTCGGTCACGTCGGGGTACTCTCCTTTTGTCAGAAGCTCATCGATGGCCTCAGGGTCCACGCCCTTGTGAGGCTCCTCGCCAGTGATGATCTCGTAAATGGTCGATCCCAAGGCGTGGATCTCACCTCGCATCGTGGGCAGCGAATGCTCGGCTCCATCGGGATGTCGGAAGCCAGCCTCGGGTCTGATCATTGCCTCCACGTCATCTATGAATGAGCCGGAAAAGTCGCACAGCAGAATCCGCTTCTCCGCATCGACCAGTAGGTTTCGCCCAGACAGGTCCGCATGCCGGACGTTCTTCCCATGGATGAAGTCAAGGACCCGAGCAACGTCTTCGCACCACTGAAGCCTCTCTAGGGGTGTGGCTTCACCACCATCCATGTGGTATTGGCGTAGGCAGCCGTGCAGGGCGCGCTCGAGCCAGATGCCGTACTCGTCCATCTTGATAACCTTGACCAGGTTTGGGTGCTCCCCAAGGCGTTGGTAGATTCTTCTCTCGATCGCGTGGGCTTTTTGAGAATAGGACAATGGCGTAGGCACCTTGCACAACTGGTTCGGGCGCTCATCTAACTCGTAGAGGCAGCTGAAGTTGGTGTACGTGACAGGATTCGAGTTGGGAGGGTGTTTTATGAAGTATGTTTTCACCCCGGGGGGAGGACCAGTGAGAGTGTAGCTACCGCTGCCGGAGCTTTTGGCCGTCGTGCTGCCGGAGCCTTCGGCCGTCATGTTGTTGGAGCCTTCGGTTGTCATGTTGTCGATGGTCGAGCGGGCTAGGAAAGCAAGAGCTCTCGTGCTGGGTGCTTCTCGTCACTGTGGGAGATGTCGAGTTCTGGGGACGATGGGCCGATCAGATGAGACCGGGAAGAATGCAGAGAAGCGAGAATCCTAGTGAAGCTGGTGGATCGGGACGGTGAGCCTAGGCAACTCGGGGCGAGAAGATGGCGAGTCGGGGACACGAACGAGACGGAAATATAGAGAGGATCTAGGCCTTGAGAGATTGGCGAACCCGGCGATTCGCGCCTGAAGAGATGGGCTGCAAGGCAAGGCGAGTTTTGGAAGGCCCACGAGGAAGATATCAGGAATAAGAGGAGCAAAGGCGGAAATGGAACGGCAGGGGTTTTTATACCAGCTGCAGCACGATGGGGTCTGTGCCTCGGGTACGAACCGCACGAGCGACGATGGGGGTAAGGACATGGAGGCGAAATTGTCAAAACTTCATTGTCGTACTCGTAAATGGCCACACCGCAGGAATGCCAATATTAGCCAATCATTATCCTTCCTTTTACAGGCATTATCATAGTGTCCCCATTGATCCAATCGCACGCTTTAATTGACTCTCGCAACCAACGAACACGAGCGCAGCCAACCGGTTTGATCGCGCACAGCCAACCGATTCAATGGCGGCCGGCAACTGTGATGCGGCCAGCAACTGTGGTGATAGTTTAAGTCAATCTAAGTTAACTCAAACCTAATTAAACTCGCCACATGCTTTAGTGCGTATATAGAGAACTCCTCTCCTCATGTGTGCAGTAACCATCCCCCTAAGCCCACTCCCATTGGTTGGTTTCGGCCCAAGCCGGCTACTTCCTATACCAGGTCCGCAGTCAAGCACCAAGGCTCCAAACGAGCCAAGGGAAGTAATACAGTCGTCTTTGACAATGGTACTACTAGGTGTGTTTGATATGTTTTCAAAGGGCTTGCTAATATTTAGAGAAATCTTATCATCCTTGGGAGCTTGAAACACAGCCGGTAGAGTGGGAGAGGAGACAGCCCTGCAGAAAGAGGACGAGCTGACCGTGCTGCGTTGGTCAATGTTTTCTGATACTCATCTCATTCCAAGGAAGCAACATGTTTCCGCCCAACGACCCAGATTGAATTAAGCAGTGGGCCATCCAGGGATCTCTGCAAACACGCGTGACCGATAGATCGTCTGACCCTTGTAAAAATATGAATAGACTCCAGATGGGCTCAAAAGGTTCACTTGTGACGCAAGTCCGCTTGGTGCTCTCCACGGCGCCTGGGTATAGAGCGCACCTCCATCTGGGTGCAAACTGATGCTTTTGATATCAGAGCGCGGCAGAGCTTCTCCATCGTATCCTATCCGATTGTCCACGGCACGAAACCCTTTGAGGTATTCTGCCGCCAACTTCGCTCCAGAGTGATTGAACGTGCCGGTTGAAAGATCCACGGCATGGATATCGCGGTCCATCGGGAAGAGGAGTATCCGCTTCGAAGGAACGGGGACTAGATCATGCGGGCCATTCCACCACTTTGCGAAGGCGCCGTCCCACTCAGAGCTCAACCGTCTAGCAAAAGATATTGTGTAACCGGTAGATTCGGTAAGCCTGCGCGAGGACTTGTCGTACTTGTATCCTTGGACGATGCCGTACGCAGTGCCGCCGGTTCCATCTGCAGCATCCGTATTTCCAGTCACCCATAGTGTTTGGATCTGCTGATCCCAAAGCATCCCGTGAATGGCCCGCACACCAGGTAACTGCTGCACCGGCTGTGGGCTGGCCACCATCTTGCTAGCATCGTAGACCCAGACCCCGGCGTCTTTCTGTTGGCCGGTCGTAGCTACTGCCAAGAGATTTCCCGGCAGCAACTCGGCAGTGTGCGCGGCGGCCAATTTTCCACTCAGACAGACTGCAAAGTCCACCGTTTTGTCGACAACGGCTCCCGGCGCGTGATTGATGACGACGGCTGAATTACCGATGATTGCCACGATCTTCTTCCCTCTCGCGGCAAACTTGACTTCTGTTGCACTCACGCCGCCTTTGATGCAGCGTTGAAGGCCGACCGGGACATGGCTTAACCCTGTGTTGGCGTCCCAGGTCCAGATCTCGCTCTGGCCCTGACGAATATTTATCTTCGGCACTTTGTCGTAGAACCCCGTGATGATTGGGAAACTTTTTGGGGCTGCCCCGAGGTCTAGGACTCCCTCAATCGATATGACCTTGTCAACGAATAGAAGGACGAAGACCCAAAGTGGCCATATTAGCCCTGGCGGATGCGGACCCAATAACATGGCTGTGCTTGTACGATGGAGGAAAGGGAATCAAGAAAGAAGGAACATCTGATGAGTCAAAAGCATTCCACAGACGTGAGAGAGCAAGTATAGGTAGGTAAAACTTCATTTGACTGACTCTTTATATACGGGCCTGATTAATCGTCTAAACCCAATCCTGGCAGTGTCAGTTGTCAGGCAAGTATCTCGCCGAGACCCAAGACACGGCGAAATGCACCATTGTCTCGCAATATTTGTCATCCAATTCCAATCATGAGCTGAAAGTGAGTGGTATTGCACCGTCGGCCCAATGACTATCCGAACGTGGGTACGAAGTAGTATTGGCTGCACTGTTATGTCTTATTGCACCACCGTGCAATGCCGCAGCTTTTACGAATGTGCCGGGGAGTGTCTGCCCATCAGATGTTTGAGACGCTTCATTGGTGGTATCAGGCCCAGCCTTTCCGCTCAATCATCTGCAGCAGCGGCCTTCAGCTGCCCCAATCATTCCCCTTTCGGCTGTCATCAGATATCAGGTATCATTGACCTGGCCAGCTCCTGCAGTCCGCGCCGATCTTGTGCTGTCATACAACTACGGGCATTATTTGCCGTTGGTAGGTAGCCTAAGCCTGCGCTCATGACGTGGTCCTTCTGCGTTTGAGTGCCGAGCTGGGACACCATCTCACACACGGTTCACACGCACGATATGGATGCCTAGCCGAAGACCGGAAGAAGGTTCCCTGCGAGTGAGACAACTGTTGAGATTTCTACATCGTCAATGCACAGGCACTGTGAGTTGTGCTTGGCGGAAGACGGGGATATCGAGTTCGAGGTATTCAGCCGCTCGAGATGGGGAGCACCATGACCGTCGACGGCTCATGCCGCCCGCTCGCGGGTCCTGGGTCGCCGGCCGGTTCCGAGGGTGGGCTGAGCCGATGTGTTGTGTAGCACAGTGTTCATCTAGCCTGATCTCCTCGTCGATTTCGGACGCGCTGGTCGAGGATAACTTCAACCGTCACAGGCGGACAAGGACGTCACAGGCGGCCAGCCTTGCTTACACTCATGACAGTAGTCTTCTGTTCACATTGGGTATTTTATTACGTCGCAACGGGGCTACGTGATGCATCATTTCAACCCAGGGTCAACCAGTTCATGTTCAGCAAACCCCGAGTCTCCGGTGAGTCCGTTGTTGCAGCTCAAAACAGACCGGCAGCCTCGACCATCTTCTCCAAGGTCGCCGCCGGCACCGTCGTCTGATCCTCGAGCCAGCGCTCTGCCTTGTCCACCATGAGCTCCCAAGCGTCCTTTTCGTCGGCGAGCCTCTTCTTCAAAAACACCACGGCGCACAGCGTCGCCATGACGTCCCCCCGGCTGGCGTTCCCCGACACCGGCGGCAGGTGCAGGGCCAGCATCTGCTGCTGCGTTGCCGAGACGATGCTCTCCAGCTCCGTACTCCACGTCCAGCTGCCGATGAAGGTCTGCAGGGCGGCGAGGGCGGCGAGCGAGTTGCCGCCGCCGTGTGCCGCGGGTGAAAAGTCCAGCCCGCCCTCCTCATCTATATCCTCCTCGTCTCTATCTGCAAAATCGCAATCAGCCGACTCGAGCAGGTCGATCCCGTGTCCCAGGGAGCGCGACGATCTCTTCTTCTTGGCGAAGTCGTAACCCGGCCCCGCGCCGCCCAATGCCCCCTGGGGGGCGGCTGAGCCAAACGCGGACGACTTGGAAGCCGATCCCCCGCCCGCAGGCGATTCGAAACCCGACACTGACGGACCCCCTGGCGCCAGGCCCCCGAAGACTGATGCCGATGAACCAACCGTTGGCGCCGGCGGTGGGGGTGGGGGATACGGAGTCGCGGCGGACCGTCGAGACACAGGGGCCATGAAGAGACCGGCTCTGGCCTTGCGCATCTTGGGAGCCGCCGCAGCAGAGAACATGGCGGGCGCTCCGGCCGCGTCCTGTGGGCGAAGCACCTCAAACTCTCCCAGCTCCTTGTCCTTGTCCTTGTCGCCATTCTCCTGCACGGCGACAAACGAGCACCACTTGCCGCCGACCTGGTACTCGACGCCCAGCCTCACGGCCTCGCGCTGTACCATGAGCTGGAAGCGGCCCTCGTACGCCTTCTTCAGAAGCTTACCCTTGGCATCCTTGGCGTGCGCGATCCAGCCCCGGCCCTCCTCGAGCTCCTGGATGGCCTTGCGCGCCGCGAGCTGGTGGATCGTCGCGCCCCTTGTGGCGAGCTTCGTGATGGGAATCTCGAGTCTCAGGGGGCCGTGGTCGGATGTACCCGTGAGCACGACGGATGTAGGCTCGCGGTTGGGCGTCGCGTCGGACAGCAGCATGTAGACGGTCGTGCGGCTGAACGGGAAGAGCGCCGGGATCTTGAAGGGCGTCTGGAGGTAGCGTGGATGAGCAAGAGTGGGGAGATTGCTGAACTTGGCGTCGATGCTGGCGGAGGAGTCGGGCATCTCCAAGTCCTCGTCCTTGACGTCTGGACTGAAGAGCGAAATGGGCCCCTCGGGCCTTGGCTTGGGCTTCTCTGCCTTTGCATCGTCGTCGACGTCGATGCATGGGGCGTCCATGATTTTCTCGACAATCTCAAAGTCCTCGACGTCGTCGCCATCATACTTGACCTCCAGCGCGTAGTCTGTGACGTGCGGCGTGAGGGCCCCCTTTAACATGCGAATAACCTTGCGGTCCAACTTTTCGTCTGCGGCTACCCTTTGCGCAAACCCCCCGCCTGCCCGAGCGACGCCGTTTAGCAGCGACGAGCTCGCCTCGTCGCCGACGCCCAGGGTGAAGACCCTGACGGCCCCCTTTGTCTTGACGACGTTGTCGTCGACGAGGGTAAACAGCTGCTCCTGCTCCCAAACCTCCCCGTCGGTGAGCAGAAACACCTCAAGGTTCATGTCGGCGTAGCGCTTCTTGAACGTGTCCTCGAGCGGCGCGTATATCTCGGTGCCGCCAAAATTGGCCCCGAAAGCCTTGACGTGCGCGACGGCCAGGTCAAGCGCCTCCTGATCGTAGAGGCGCGAGCGGTCCCAGAGGAAGCTGTGCCGCGAGCCGAAGCTGCAGATGTTGAAACGCGCGCCGACGGGCAGCGACTTGAGGAAGATTTGCAGCGCAGCGATGAGGTTGGACATCTTTTTCCCGACGCTCATGCTGCCGCTGCGGTCGCAGACGAAGACGATCTCGGGCTTGCCGGTGGGGAGGTTGAACCTGGGCACCAGGGTCGTCATGAGGGCCCTGCTGCCCGAAGGGTGCGTTTCGAGGAGGGCCGAGGGGTTGCCGAGGCCTGCCGCAACGACCAGGACGACAAAGTCCTTGTCGAGCTCCGCCGAGCCGAGGGAGAGGGTGGCAGACGCCCTCCGCAGCGACGGGGGCTCGCTGGCCGAGGCAGAGGCGGCCGACGTCCTTCCGATGCTGATGGAGAGGGGGTGCGACGGCGACTGGACGGTGCTGATGGGGCAGCCGTCGGCCATTTCGACGTCGACGGTGATGGATATCCTGCCGCCGGCCGCGGCCACGTTGCGAGTCGCCACCAGCCGGCTACCGTCATAGCGGGGCGCGATGCTCGTGGGCAGCGTCCAGCGCACGCCGTTGGCCTCTGCGTCGTGCTCGAGCTCGCCGAGGTAGGTGATTTCGATCTTTACCGTTTCGCCCGCGGGCACGTTGCCCAGCGTCGTCGTAAAGACGTCGGCGGCCCGCGCGTTCTGCTGCAGCAGGCCCGCCGTCTCGCCCCGGCCGACGGCGTCGTCAAACGTCTTCCGGGCGGCCTGGCGCTCCCTGACGACGCCCCTGATGACGCGGCTGCCGACGGTGCAGGTGAAGCCGACGACGGAGACGCCGTCATAGAGGGGGAAGTCGTAGCGCACCTCGTCGAGGCGCGAGTTGCTGTGCGGGTTGGCAAAGGTCTGGGTGAGGGTGGTGCGCGAGGTGGAGGAGAGGATGGTGGCGTGGGCGTCGAGGTTGATCATGGGCAGCCATTTCCTCTCGCCGCTGACGAAGACGAAGCAACCGCAAAGAGGCAGCCGGCGGCCGACGCGGTTGAATCCGGACATGGTGGCGATGCAGACCAGGCGGTCGTACTCCCGAGTCTTCGCAGGGCCGTTCCAACTTATGCAAAGTCTTGTGGGTGATGGCTACCGTGAGAGGTGCCGTCGTGATGGAAGCTGGGAGTCGTGAGTGAGTTGTCAATGCAATGATGAGCAGCTCTCGCGCCGTAACTGAGGCGTCCTCCTACCTATTATATAAGTGGCCACTGGCGACGCTCATCTTGTCCGACACGCGTCGTGGCGCCGAGGCGCTGTTCAGCCTCAGCTGCAAACCCGGCTGCCTGGACATGTGGGAGTCTTTCATTCGATCTGGTGCGAGGCAGACACAAGGCACCAGCTCCGGATGCACGTGCCGCCTTGCCGCTCCCCGGCCACAGCCCTGTCTCCCAGCGCCACCTCCAGTTCCCAACATTATCCTGCAGAAACAGACCGCGTACCGATACCGCGTACTTCGTACGCATGGTCCTCCGCCCAGCGCGCCGGCCCGTGTAGATGACGCAGTCACCTCCTGCACAGAGCCCTCCAATGCTGCCGTCGTGACTCGGGCGCGTAGGCTCCGCGGGTGGTCCGTCAAACAGTCTGTCAGTCAGCACGACAAGCTTGTCCTAGACAGATGCAAATCGTGTATTAAAGAGCTCAATCAGTCATCTGCATCTGTGTATACGCCATGCGTGTTACCAACTATCCCGACCCACTGCCCAGTGAGTCAGTCGTCATCCTGGCCCGTTCGCGCCGTACTTCACGCCAACCACCAACGGCCAGCGTCGCACAGACAAGGCACTGTCTCAATCCTCGCCTCCAGAGAACCGCTTGCCGCCAGGATACTGCTCTCAGATGCTGCCACATCATCTCCAACGCATAGCAGTAATGGGCATAGGCGCTCCAGCGCCAGAGAAACAGCCATGCTTTCTCCAGTGCCCGCTTCTCTACTCGCCTTGTCATCGTCCTGTCCGTCGTAACATGTACAGTTAGAATGTGTCCTCGGGCGTGAATTATCGGCCCCATCGCCTCAGTACTGCGACGAGTGTCCCTGTCTCCAACTCACGTTCGCGAGGTTCTCGTCGCTGGCGCGTCCTCCTCTCTTGGCCCCTTCGGCATAGCTCTCCGCAGAGCTCGCTCCAGTGTCCGCGAAGCTGATGTCGGACTCGTCGCGGCTGCTCGACGGGCTGAAGCTGCGGCTCGCGTGCGAGCCCGAGCCCGAGCATCGCCAACCTCGGCCGCCGGCCGTGATGCGCTCTGCCTCGCTCTACTCGGCAGAGGGCGCCTGGTTCGCGCCGTTCTTCCAGAGGCCGTAATGGCCCTCGGTGTTGTTCCACAGCTTGATCGTGCCATCCTCGGAGCCCGTCGCGTACAGCTTGCCGTCGGGGGAAAACGCAATCGACCAGATGGGGCCGTGGTGGCCTTTGAGCGTCTCAATCTCCACCTCGTCGTCGTACCGAATCACCTTGGCCCACGTGCCTGGCTCTTCGCCCACCACAATGTTGCGTCCGTTGAGATCGATGGCGACGCTGGCAATGGAACGCGTCACGACGATGCGCTTGAGCTCGTCCAGAGCCTGGTTGCCGCCCCAAAAGTAGGCCGTCTTGCCCGCGGCGACGGCGAGCACCGGCTTGCCGCCCCCGATGTTGTCCGTCGACGCGGCGCTGCCCGAGAGCGACACCATCTCGCACGACTTGATCTCGCCATCGAGCACCTCGTGGTGGATGCACGCGCGGCTGGGCAGGTCGAGCCAGCGGAGCGTCTTGTCCGACGCCGTCACCACCATGTTGGGGTCCTGGGTCCAGCAGATGAACTTGATGGAGCTGGTGTGCACGCCCTCGCCAATCTCAAAGCCAGCAGACGCCGGGATCGTCAAGGGTGTTCCGGTGAAGGAGCCGGCGAGCTCGGCGAGGTCGAAGATGCGAAGCTTCTTCTCCATGCCGCCGGTAGCAACGAGGTCGGAGTTGTCGGGCGGGTAGGCGACGGCGCGCACGATGTGATCGTGCTGGAGGGTGGCAATCTGCTCGCCCGTGTGAGTATCCCAGATTTTGCTAGAGAACGTCAGCTCATGCTTCCCGTAGGGAAAGGGATAGTGGCAACGTACGCAGTAAAATCTGCCGATGCGGTGGCGGCATAGGCCTGGTCGGGGCTCAATCTCGCCTGCCAGACAGCTCCCTTGTGACCCAAAAACGATCCTATCCTGCGGCAAGGTCAGCAGCAGTCTCGAATGGACGGGTAGTCGAGGACCGGAAATTACCAGTCTCCATTAATGCCATCACGGAGCATTGGGTTTCCATCTGGGACGTCGTCAGCGAATGTTGTGTGTTCTGAGCTGGGATGATAGCTTACCCTTGCAAGCAGAGATCATGAAGTACTGCCCATCCCTGTCGAGGCTGGAGAAGCTAATGTGCGTCACCGGTCGAGAGTGCCCGTGGCAGGTGAGCGGGACAAAGTTGAGAGGAGCCTCGGTCGCCATGACTGCTGAATCGGCGGTCTCGAGCTTTGACAAGACGAAATGTAAATGCGAGCGATTTGAAGACGCTACGCGAGTGGTGCTCGAGCACGACGGTGGCAGCTCACAGGTCGCGTCAAGCGTGTCGTGAATATCGCGTTATGAAGTCGTGAGAAACAAGGTATCGAGCGTGTTCTGCAAGTCGTAACAATCGTGAATCTCGTAACGGCGTCGACGTTCGTCGGGGGACTCGTGGCTCGTTCGCGAGGTCAGGTGAACCACGGCGAGCCAGGTCGTGCGGCAGCGTCGGGAATCTGTTGACAAAAGGAGAATCGTTATCGCGTGAGGCCGTCACCAGCTGCAACAGGAGGACTGGATGGAAGGATGAAGAGGTTCAAGGAACGACTACTGCCCAAAACAAGCGCCCTCCTGTGAGGGTGGTGATGACAGCTTGGCGGGGAGGGTTTCCACTGTCGGCGGGGCAATTTGCAGCTCTTTGGCGAGATCAGTGGGGCGGGTTCTTATCGGCTTATCAACCTCACCGCCCCGGCAGAACATCCGCTGTCGAAGGAACCCCACTGTAACCAGCGTCGAGGTACATCACCGAGGCTCCATCCGCCGGCTTCCATCCTCCTCCACGCAAACAACACGAAGAGCCGAGCTGTCCGTCACATCTGCTCGAACCCTTCGTCTCCCCCGTCTACATTTTTCTCTCGTCTCTTCTGTTCTTTGTCTCGTCCTTGTACATAGCCACGTCGATCGCAAGTGCAAGCACCTCAACTTCTGCCTCTCCTGAGTCCTGGGTCCTGACCGTTCTACCCGCTCTCCCTGTCGTAGCTGCGACGTCTCGACCGTCACCGCCGGACATCCGCTCTCGAACGGAACACGGCATCTTTTGGGATTTTCACCGGGAGAAGAGGCATCTCTGCCGGAGCGCGAGATCACCATGGCGGGCGACTTCAAGCTGTCGGCGCTGCTCCTCGGCCACGAAGCCGATGTACGAGCCACCATCGCGATGCCCTCGCTGCCGGGCTCTGCTAACCTCACATCATCTGCAGGTCCGAGCGGTCTGCTTCCCCTCTCCCGAAACCGTCCTTTCCGCTTCCAGAGACTGCACCGTCCGCATCTGGCGGCGCGGCCACAGCTCGCCCCCGTCCTTTGAAGGCACCCTCGTCAGCCGAGGCTCCGAATACGTCAACTCGTTGACCTTTTCCCCCCCTTCCAAGGATCACCCAGATGGCCTGGTGGTGTCCGGCGGCAAAGACACCATCATCGAGGTCAAGTCCCCGCGCTCGACGTCTGCGGACAACGCGGAGCGCCTGCTCGTCGGCCACGCCCACAACGTCTGCACTCTCGATGTGTCTCCGAGCGGAAACTACCTCGTGTCTGGAGGATGGGATGGCCAGGCCCGCGTCTGGAACCTGACCAAGTGGGAGACTGAGTTTATGCTAGGTGGCCACGAGGGCATGTCTGTCTGGAACGTGGTGGCGCTCGACGACAAGACGGTTGTGACTGGCTGTGCCGACAAGAGCATCCGAATATTCGATCTGACGCAGTCCACCGCGGGCGAGATCATGCCCAAGTCGACAATCCGCACCCCCGACGTTGTGAGAGCGCTGTGCAGGGTCCCGAGTGGTCACCCCAGCGGTGCCGACATTGCTAGCGCCAGCAACGACGGGACGCTGAGGCTGTGGAGGTTGAATGGACAACAGGTCGGGGAACTCCACGGTCATGATAGCTTCGTCTACTGCTTGACCAGCCTGCCATCTGGGGAGCTGGTCAGCGCTGGCGAGGATCGAACCGTGAGGATATGGAGGGGCTTGGAGTGCGTCCAGACCATAACTCACCCCGCCATCTCCGTCTGGACCGTGGCCGCGAACCCCAACACCGGCGATATCGTGACCGGCGCCAGCGACGGCGTCGCTCGCGTCTTTACGCGCCGCCCGGATCAAGTGGCAGACCAGGAGACGCTGACAGAGTTTGAGGAGTCGGTCAAGTCGTCATCCATTCCACAGCAGCAGGTTGGCGGGGTCAACAAGGAGAAGCTCCCTGGCCCCGAATTCCTGGCCTCCAAGTCGGGTACCAAGGAAGGCCAGGTGCAGATGATCAAGGAGAGCAACGGCAACGTCACGGCACATCAGTGGTCGGCGAGCCAACAACAGTGGATCAACGTCGGCACCGTCGTCGACGCCGTCGGCAGCACGGGTAAAAAGGTGGAATACAACGGACAGTCGTACGACTTCGTGTTTGACGTCGACATTGAGGACGGCAAGCCTCCGTTGAAGCTACCTTACAACCTTTCCGAGAACCCATACGAGCGCGCCACCAAGTTCCTCGGCGACAACGAGCTTCCCCTCACCTACCTCGACAACGTCGCCAACTTCATCACTGAAAACACCAAGGGCGCCACCCTCGGCCAGTCGTCTCAGTCTGCAGGGCCCGATCCCTATGGCACCGAATCGCGATACCGGCCTGGGGAGGCGTCAGGGCCCGAGCCACGCGCGATTCCTCAAAAGGAGTACCTCAGCATCTCGGCTGCCAAGTACGAAGGTGTGTGTCATCGCTCAAGGGCGTTCGTGCTACGTGCTAACCGCGTGTAGCCATCTTTGCCAAGATTGTGAGCATCAATAAGAACATGGTCTCATCTGGGCACAAGGACGCGGCACTCAACCCTGGCGAGGAGGCGGTGCTCCAATCTCTGCGTGCGGCTCTCGAGTCGTCCAAGCCCATCCCGCCCAAGGCACTGGACCTAGTCGTTAGAATCGTGCTGCAGTGGCCGTATGGTGACCGATTGCCGGGCCTGGACGTGCTGCGCTGCATGGCCAGGTACCCGGCGGTGGCTCAGTATTCGGACCCCCAGCACGGAACGGTGCTCGACGTCGTCATCAGTTCGTCTATCCCGGCGGACTCGGCCCCGAGCGAAAACGCGCCGATGATGGCCGCGCGGACCGTCGCCAACTCGTTTGGCTCCGCCGACGGGCGCAGCCTGGCCAGCTCCCAAGCCGACAGGGCCATCGCCTTCCTCGAGCGCCTCGCAGGCGTCAAGGGCTGCGAGCCCATCGGCAAGCTCAACCGCAACATGCTCATCGCGCTAACGACGTCGGCGCTCAACTTTTCCGTGCTCGTCAACAAGGAGAAGCTGCTGTCGCCTGAGCAGCGCCGCCGGCTGATTGTGCTGCTCGGCGCCATCGTCAAGGACCAGACGGACTCGGAGGTGCTGTACCGCGCGCTCGTCGCCCTGGGCACGATCCTCAAGGCGTCGACGGCGGAGGCGGTCAACCTCGACGTTGCGGCATGGATACGCGGCGCGAAGAGCAGGGGCTCGGAGGAGAGGGTCAAGAGTGTGGCGGACGAGTGTCTGGGGTTGATGCGGTGAGGGGAAGTAGATGGTCAACGTCGACGAAGCACGGGAAACTTGGTCGGGGTGAGGAACGCTTAGAAAATAGACAGATGCCAAGGGCGAATAGAGCCATCGTGAACACATCCTGCGAGCATGCACCTACATCAGTGACGCCCCAATGCGCCTTGTATCAAAATAGGATGGATATCTGAAAATGCTATCGCTGTACGCTGCCACAGGACTCCAAAATATGCCAATCAAGTCCTTCATCCCACCGTATAATTGGGACACATGTGATCAAAATAATCTCCAAAGAGATGGACGGTCCTCCCGACCTGGTATTCAAGGTTCTCCCGCGTGGGTCGCCTCCTCCATCGTGGAGTCTTCCTCCCCCTCTTTTATACTTGCAGGTCCTGCATGCTCCGCGAGGGTGTTTGTTCCTCCTAAACGATGCAACGGAGACATGTTCGCAGACTCCCCTACGTCTCACTACAGCCTCAATTGCATGTGCGCTCTCAGCGACAATGTGTTCCCCTTGACGCTCACTTGTACACCCCGTTCACAGCAGCACGCAGAGAGCACCAACGACGAGCGACAGGAACCCAGCCCAGCCGAGCCTGTGGACCGCCACCTCAGCGCCCGACTGGCCGTACCCGCTACCAGTCGGCTGCTTGGTGGCGATGGTGTAGACGTCGCCGAAGCCGACGTCGGTCGAGTTGAAGCAGTTCGTCTCGTTGACCTCGGCGATGCGCTTGTCGCCGGGCTCGGCGAAGATAATGTCGACGCACGAGTAGAGGGCGGCGCCGTGCTGGGCCAGCTCGACGACTTGGATAGTGGCCAAGTCGCCGGCCTTGACAGTCGCGTTGACGGGCAGCGGCACCTGGGGGAGGCAGATGGTGCCGGGGAAGGGGTTGTTGGTCGGGCCGATGATCTCAAACTGGTGCACCATCGGGTTTGACATGTTCTGGGGGCCGTTGTCGGGCCCGTCAGTGCCGAAGCCGAGGTTAATGTAGGCAAAGGCAATCGAGTGACCGCGGAACCAGCCAGGCTGGAAGGCCACGGCGCCACCGGTCGTGGGCCAGTAGGTGCGGTTACTCGTGGTGCCCATGCCGCCGCCTGAGTTGGGTGAGCACGAGTCTTGACGGCGGCTCATGAGGCGGATGGTAACTTACAAGGATACATCCACTGCATGCCGTAGGGGAAGGTGTCGTTGGTGATGAGGTTGTTGCCTCGCCAGCCGGGATAGGTGATGACGCTGTGGGCAGAGGCAACGGCCAGGAGGGCCAGGAAGAAGAGAGGAAGCATTGTGGCCGTGGTGATGAAGTTGAAAAGCTGGGATGGCGACGAGATGATGCAAGTCGAACTCAAGCGCTGCCGTTTTCTCGTGCGCTCTCGATGTCACTCTGTTGTCGCCCAGCGGACTCGGACCTGCTTCGTCGCGCCTGTGAGACTCGGTTTGGGCATTAAGAGACGTTGACGACGTTGGTTGTGAGGCTCGCGAAACTCGTCAGTCTGTTGGAGCAGTTCAAGGCTCAGCCCTTCGGCTCCAAACCATGACTTGTTCAGCACAAGGGGTCGTTGATTGTCGAAGAAAAGCCGAGCGAGCGGGAGGGGACGAGAGGTCATTCTGGGGGTCCGGTAGGAGTTAAGCAAGCTCCGCTGTGCTGTGCTGTGCTGTCCTGCATGTTGCGCGTGCCGACCCTGCAACCGCCCACCCAAGACAAGACGAGCGGCTCCTGGCAAGCTGCAAGTAGCGCTACGTCGCGGCGCTGCACCTCTGCATGGACGTGTCGGTCGGGAGGACATGCTGCGGGTGACTAGTCGGCAGGAGGGCGCCGTGTGATTCGCGTGAAGCGGGAGAGTGCGTGCCGCCAGGATCGACAGAAGACGACGTCAGGCCAATGAGCGGTCGGCGGTGGCCGCTCTCAATGCTGCGGGGAGGCGGGCGCAGGCACAGGCCCGTCGAAGGAATGTGGTTGGACGAAGAGGCTGTCGTTAAGCGCCGGGTCGGCCGTGGGTGGGTGGGCTGGCTGTGGTGGCGGCCGGCCAATGGCGCGCAGCCGCTGATCTGTCGGGATGCTGACGATGAAGCCATGTGCGACGGATATGGTGGTTGGTTCCAGGTCCCGGAAAAAGTACGGAGCGGCATATGCGGCGAGCACCATCACATCACGTACACGGTGAAGATGCACGCCGAGAACTCAATTTCTGAAAGACGGATATCGACAACCTTCTGTGGGTTCGAGGCATTTCCTACCAACCTGGGCATTCACGGCGACAAAAGCGGCATCTGAGTAGTGGAAGCGGGTTGTGTTGCGATGCGACGCGATTCCCCACGATGACCTACCCTACACCAGAACATCGTTGGTTTGCGCAACTTCAACCTCTCCGCAGTGAGGCTCACATTGCACATGTCCCCCATATTCGTTCTCGCATCTCAGATGCACTTGCTTTGACGCATCTCTTTGCCTGCCCATCCCCGCATGCGCGCCGCCATCATGACTCCGTCCTCAGCCTCAGTCCCCGAACATCAGGCCGTCGACGATGAATGTGAATGGACCTTTGTCAAGCCAAAGAAAACATGCGGCCACAACCCTCCTCGCCCATCACATACCTCCTCACTGACGGCGTCAAGACCACCCCCCCGAACCGGTCCCCTGCGCTCCGTCTCCGATGTAGCCAGCGAGTACCGCACCGTCCGCACCGCCTGGGAGTCCTCGCCCGCGTGCTTCTCCCTCCGCGCCCTCGTCGCCGCCCACGCCGCCGAGGCTCCCGTAACGCAGGCCGTGTGTCTCGGCATTGGGACGTTTGACCCCGCTGACGGCGGCTGGGAGGCCAGGCGGCGGACCTACGTCCAGCTCGTTGCCTTTCTAGTCATGGTCGACGAGCTGCGTGCGCACTCCCCTCCCCTTGCAACACAATCAAGGATGAGAATACTAACATCACGAGTTGGCAGAGAAGAAAACGGGCGGCAAGAAACTGCCGTGCTTTTTCCAGGAACCCATCTTCACGGCTTCGGACAAGTCCTTCATCGCCAGCCTGGGCCACCGCGTCGTCGACTCGCCAGCCGGGTGCCAGCGCGTCGACCATTCGACGTTGCTCTTTGGCGTCCACCTCTACCGCCCAATCTACGCGCTTGCGCTGAAGAGTGGCTTGCCGGCTGTGTTTGTCGGCACGGGGTGGGACGTCTGGGATCGGTGAGTGCTCTCCACCTACATCTTTCTCCGGTAGGATTGGGGGCGAGGATTGATGGCTGATGGCTTGGCAGGGTCTTGCTGGCGGAGGAGGCGCATGATCTGGCCAACATAAAGGTCATGGAGCAGACGTACGAGAAAGCCGTGTTCCCGCAGGACGCCCTCGGGACGGCGTTTTCCAGCACGTCCGTGTACTGGCGTCCCGCAACGAGCGAGGCGTTCCCAGGGGAGAACCGAGATGGTACGGCTGATGAGCAAGGCGACCTGACGGACAAGCTTGCGTCTGTGAGCATAACTTGAGCTACAGTCCACGTCTTGACAAGTCTGCATCTTCATCGCGGGGTGGTTGATTGGGCTCGTGCAGCTGTGCAGCACAGTCCAAGGCTAAAGGGCAATAGCAAGGCATGGCTGACTCCTTGCACGGACAGGGGCCCAACGTCGATGACCGGCTTCGTGATGGAGACGACACCCGTCTCACAGAGTTGGCGCACTGAGTTGGCGCACTGCTTGTGAACAAGCACACGAGGACAACGAAATCACCCAAGATGCGACGCCTCCTTCAGAATAAGTTGCTCAGCGGCACGGTCAAGAGCTCAGCTCAATCAACTTCGCCCTGCCAGGTCATGCCAAAAGCGATGAGCACATGGATGCGTTGCATTTTCTGACCACACCATCTACCTCATGTCATGCTCGTCTCGCGTCCATCCTCGCATCCCAGACCCAGACCGGGGGTGTAAAAACAACCGTCCTCGGACATACATGGTATGCAACTATACAAATACAAACTCAAACCCGCCGTTTCCTCGGGCTCAAAAACGCCAGGCGCCGCAGAAGAATTTAAACCGTCCGTTCGTGATGATCATGTTTCGAAACATGTACGCACATCGTATGCAGCAGGAAAGCAATCGTGAGGCCTAGGCGTCAGAATGTGGCGGTCAAGAGACCGTCTTCCCCCCGCAGTTGGGGATCTTGACGCCGTCCTTGAGCTTCCGGTTGATATCCATCAGCCCCCACTTGTCCTCCCACGCTTTGCCCGGTGTGTTGTACTGGACCTTCCAGGGCTCGTCGAAGGCCTCGAACCAAAAGTAGTTGGTGCCGTTGTCGAGAGCCTGGCAGACCCAGTCAGACATGAATCGGTTCATCTCGTCGATGCCGGCCACGGCGCCCGGTGAACAAGTCGTCGTCGTGTCGCTGCCGCAGTCCTTGCCGCCCCCGCTCGGCCACCCCGTCTCGGATATGACGTTCTTCTTCTTGTCCGACTTCCAGAACGGGCCGTCCTTTTCCTTCCAAAAGTTGGCCGTCCACGCGGCGGCTTGGTCGGCGGAGACGCCGGCAAAGAAGGGGTGGATGTTGGCCATGACGTAGTCGCTGTCGGCGGCCAGGGCAGATGTCCAGTCGTCGCCCAGGTCCGACGTGGCGACAGGGAGATTGAGCTTCTTCGCCGTGAGGTTGGTTCGCACGCCGTCGAGGATGCTGCCCAGGCGGGTAATGGTCATGTCCTGGCGGAAGAGGACCTCGTTGGCGACGATGATGCCTTCAAACGGCGCATCCCCATAGGTGTCGAGGATGGTCCACATCTGCTGCAGCTGGCGGGCGTTGGTCGTTTCATTGTTGTCCTGCCACACGCCTAGCCAGACCTTGATGCTGTCCTTCATCTGGAGCCGGTCGATGGCGTGGAGGAGCATCTGCGTCTGGTTGCAGTCGGTGCCGTAGAGGCGGATCTTGTTGGTGAGCTGGCTGAGCACGGCCACGTCGCGTGTGATGTTGTTCTGCGAGGGTGGGTCGTGGATACAGCCGGGGTACTGCGTGTTGAAGGGCGTGTAGTCCATGCCGGGGAACACCTTGTGCAGGTTGGGGTTGTTGAGCAGGGCCTTGATCTCGGCGCTGTTGATGTTGAGGTCGCCGTTCTTGTTTGTGTCGTCCGCCGCCGAGTCCTTGCCGCCGGATTTGTTCCCGGCGACGAGCGAGCCGACGACGCCGCCGACGATGGCCCCGGCGATGACGAGGAAGATGACAATGATGGCGATCCACTTCCACTTTTTGCTGCCGCCCTTTTGCTTGGACAGCCAGGCCGAAGGCTTTTCGTGACTCGCACCGGCATCATAGACGTGATCGCCGCTGCCGCCGTGGCCTGCGTGCCTCTGTCAGCGCCTCCAGACGGATACTGCATGGTTGCTAGCTTCGCCTACCGTTCCGGCCCAGAAGGCCCCCCGTGGCTCCCCCGGCCGCGCCGACCGCTGCAGCGGCTCCAATGGCCGGCCTGGCTCCCCGGTCCGAGTTGGACGCGCTTATCATCGAGTTCCGCTGACTGCGCCGTGGGTAGTGCAGGCCGTCGTCTCCGTCGTCCTCGATGTCGTCGGGGTCGACCGCTCCCAGCTGCGCTCCGCCGTTGCGGGGGACGCTCGAGTACGCCTGGTACGGATCGTCGACGTAGGGGTCCCTCGGGTCGAAGCTGCGCATGCTCCTGGCGGGCGAATGCGTCCCAGAGGGCGTGTCGAGGGTGGTGCCAAAGGGGTTGAGGCCCGAGGGAGAGTCCCGGCCCGCGAGGTTCCCGCCTCGGGGGTTGTTGGGATCATGGGGATACCCGCCGTTGCTATTCATCGGGTAGGGTTGCCTCGAGGCGTTGGGGTACTGGGCGCGGGAGGGAGGAGGCGGGATCTGACTAGTGGCGCGCATGGCTTCCAAGCCGCTCTCGCGAGCATTGCGGTCAGCCACATTGTAGGCAATTCCGGCCATGCCGCCAGAGGCAGACGCACTGAAATTGTCAGCGCCGGGGGTGATGTTGCTCGGGCCGGGATAGGGGCCATACGCTGCGTTATCGGCGCCTCGTGATGAGCCGCCTCTGTTGTAGTAGCTGTAGTCGGCGTGGCGTGGCGGTGGAGGAGGTTCGGCGATTTCCTGCATGCCACGAGAGCCAGGAGCAGCTTCGTTGGGCGCGTAGGGGTGAGGGTAGTTGTGGTGGCCTTGCGAACGGCCCGACGAGGAGGGGGAGTCTGCCTGGTGTAGTCGAGCCGGTGCGTCGTCGTAATAGGGCGGCGCAGGCTGGTTGTAGTCGTAGGCAGGGTTCTGGGCGACGGGTCGACGAGAGGGGGCGTCATATTGCACGTGAGAGGACCCGAGAGGCTCCCTCACGTAGGGTTCGTTGTGGGAGTAGTACTGCTGCATGGTAGGCCGGCTAGCAGGCGAGAAGAGCGAGCGGGGAGAGGCCAGTGAACTCGAAGGCGACGAGGGTACGGTTAATCAGGCCGCCACAGTGAGGGCGCCGCTGCGACGGCGACGAGGGCGCCGGTATCGACCGGGCCTGGGACGAGCGAGGACAGTCGAACGAGGGACGAAGCGAGAGGCGAGTGGCGAGATGCAGGCGAGCGCTGAATTGGCGATGCGGGACGACACGGTCGTGTAGCGAGCGAGTTACCGGGCAGCGTGTTCCTTGGACGCTCCGTGTGCGACGACGACGACGACGACGACGGCACCTTTGCTCGACGACAACGTCAATGACAAAGTTGATGCGACGGTTGTTGATGAGGTAGCCGTTGCGGCAGCTGGTGGGGACTGCGTAGGACGGGGCGTTATTGGCCAAAGTATGTTGCCGTGGGTGACGTCGCCGACGGGAGCGGGCGCCAGCCAGCCAGCGCAACGACGGAGTGGGGCGCAACGACTGAGCGCAACGACTGAGCGCAACGACTGCGCGCAACGAACACCAGGTGGGAGCTGGCGGCGATGATGATGCCAGCAGGCAGTGATGCTTGGGCGGCGCTTGAGGGATGGAGATGGAGAGGCGAGAGGCTAGTCAAGTCAGCAGCGGCCAGCAAGGGGGCCGACGGGAGAGAAACAGGCTTCGGCCCGTTTGGCAGGGCGCCACTCACCGGTGGGCTGTGCGCCAATGTGGTTGCGCCAATGTGGTGTTGTGGAGGCTGAAGAGAGAGTTTCCCCCGTGGCAACCCGATCCGGGAGAGAGTTTGGTTGGCTGGTTGCACGAGAATGGAGCTGGACGTTACTTCGTACGCACGTATCGTGCGGCAAGCCAGTCGACGCCTCACATGGCGGATTTCACCGGGGCGTTTCTAATGCACCGGGATACTGACTCTTCCCTTCACCTCAGGGGCAAGGTGAGTCGTTTAGTTGCCTCTCGGCCTTCAGCCGTGCATACGAGACTGTGGACACGAGCTGTGGTCGCTCGGCCGCCACCTCGAACTCTGCCGACGAGACCTAGCCTCTACCGTCGCCGCCGTAGTCCGTATCAGGGCCGGGGAACAAGATCCCCTGCTGCATCAGCTGCACGAATGGCGGAATACGAGTAGACACGAGAGTGGCCTTGATTCATTGTTGAATCGATGAATGACCGGGGCCTGAGACGGGTTGCGTGGCAGGAGAAATAACAGGACTCGCGCCCGTTGGCGCACCAACGGCAGGGCCGCCCCCTGTGGCGTCGCCCCTGGCGTGTACCGGAGTAGAGTGGAGAGTGGATGGATTCTGGATCAAAGTTGACCCGTCCGGTTGGATTTCAGCTCCGCACCCGGCCAACGAGATGATGCACCTTCTCATGCAGCCCATCATCGATCTCCCACCCATCTACCACTGAGCCACGCACGCAGCACCGAACGCAGCACCGAACGCTCCACGGGCCATTCTCGCTCCAACGGGCCATTCTCGCTCCACGGGCACCGAGAGAGCTGTTGTGGCGGTTTGTTGCCTGAGGCGCCATGCCGCCTGTCGAGGCTGGAGGCGCCGCCATGTCTGGACAGGCTATTTCCAACTTCGACGACTTCCCGATAGGACTCGTACGGATTTATCACGGTGCATCCTGGCGCCGCCTCGTGGGTGCATCGGTGTGGCGGGTTCCACGGCCCAAAATGGAACGTTCAACGGGGCGCTGGTGTTTGGATCCTTGCCGCTTGTGCTGCCTGCTCGCCTGGTCATTTGATTTTGCACGAGGAACTGTGCGACGTTGCCTCTCCATGCATATGCTTGTTGCTAACCTTGGTGCTTGCTGGTCTCAGGACGACTGCCGATGCACGTTGTCCTCGACATCTTCGACGGCCACCCTCGACGCTGCAACAGGACCGGCCGTTGCCCGCCCCGAGCCAAGTGGTGTCGTGCATGGCACACGATGGGATCGCCGCGGAGCCGGCGCCTTGGCCGCACGCTCTCTCGGCCGCGACCAGCCAGGCACATTCCCTCGAGGCACATCCAGCTCTGGCCAAGCTGGCCAGTGAGCATGCAACATCGGTCCAGTCGGCTCACTCTCACGGGCCACCAACTCCACCTCGCTGCTTCCGGGCTCCGGACATTGCTCCGTAATCTGCGTCTGACTGAGCCGCACTCCCGAACCCCACGCATGTCAGACTCCCCGTCTGCCTGCCTCACCCCTGTCATTGGCTCGCGCTTTGCTCGAGTTCTCGTAGGTTGCTTGTTACTCGTAGAGCGGTGGTGCGTGCTGGCTCCGGCTCGACTGTCTTCATGTCCATGCGTGCGTTTGCCCGTTCATCGCATCCCCAGCTTCAGTTCCAGCTCCAGCTCCAGCGCCTCCCCTCCACCAGCTTCAGCAGATTCAGCTGCAGGGACGCTGTTCCTCTGCCGTTGGGCTCAGCCCTATCTCGAGACTGCTCCACTGCTCCGCCGCCCTTCTCATCACGCGCCCTCCGAATCACGCGGCCTTCCGGTTGCTTTAAAGACACTGACGCAGCACGCGCGCCGTGCTTCGGCGCCAAAGGAGAGGCATGGAGATTCAGTTTTCCATTCCCATCACCCCCGCCGGGAACAGCGCCTCGAGCGAGTGAGTCTCTTGCGGCTCTGCTGCCGCTGCCGCACGCAGCTCAAGGGAACGGGCGAATCGCTGACCTCGGCAACCAACCGCAGCTCCGTAGCCTCGGCCTCGACGGCCAGAGGCATAACCCATCGCTTTGCTCTCGAATCCAGGGCCAGACATACCCGGCGCAGTTCAGCGCGCGCGCGCACCGGGTGCAGTACATGTGAGTATCTGCCTTGCTTTCGACCAGTCTGCTGGCAGTGGCCGAGGCCATGGCCTTGAGCTGCAGCTACTGGTGCATCATTCCTTTTCTGATCGAACATAAGTACTGACTCTCTGCGTTCTTGCAGGCAAGTGAGTTGCTCGCAGCCATATCGTCGCTGCGTTTCAATCAACCGAATCCCAGCCTACATGTATCCCCGCTCCCGCGCGTCGACTGACAGACGCCAGGAAGCGCCATGTCAAGTGTGACGAGACGAGGCCGGCCTGCCTCAAGTGCCTCAAGTGGCGCGGCTACTGCGACTCATACGCCGACCAGTCCGAATCCCAGCCTACTACCATTGCGAGCCCCTCCAACGCCAACACCAAACTCCTCCACACCAGAAAGACCCCCTTGATCCTGACCGAACCCGCCTTCAACTCCATCCGCTTCGCCAGCGGCGACCAGCGCGCCTACTTTGACGAATGGTCCGCCCTGTCCGTCACCTTTCTCGGCGGCGGCCTCGGCCAGACGTGCCTATGGACAGCGACGATGCCCCAGCTGAGTCTCGAGGAGACGACGCTTCGATACGGCGCCATGGCCGTCGGGGCGCTGCGCAAGGCTTACCAGGTGGAGGACCCATCGACGGCCCTCAGAAGCGGCAACAGGCACTATCTCAACGCCGTCATCTTCTACTGCGAGGCCCTCCGGTTGCAGTCCAAGGCGAGACCGACCAAGGAGGGACTGAGGACGGCGCTCCTTTCGTCGCTGCTCTTCATCTGCTTCGAGGCCCAGCGAGGGAACATGGCGGCGGCACTCAAGCACGTAACACACGGCTTCAGCATGCTCAATGAGCTTGCTGCTTGTACAGAAAGAGCAGCCGACCTCGTCAGCATTGCCCCGGCCCCACCGTCGTTGGTCCAGGAAATCTTGGACTGCTACAAGCCGCTCGAGCTGCAGTCGAGGTCGTTTATGGGCTCATACAAGAAGTTCTTCTTTCCGCCTAGACCCATGATCCCGCGATCCGCTCATGGTGGCGCGCCGCAACCGGGTCCCGCGAGCTCAGCAGGGTCCCCGGCGGCATCGACTCAGACGCCTCCGAGCCGGCCGGGAACGTCTTGGCGAGAGCCTACCTCGGCATCTTCCCTGACCCCACAGACAGGTCTACAGAGTCCCCAGAGCCAAGGCAGCCCAGGCATCCCGGCGGCAGGCAGTGCCGCGGGCCAGTCTCCGCCTCAGGGGGAACCACGGAGACCTCCAGGCATTCTCCCCTTCACCAAGCACTCCCCGTACTTTCGCCCGAAGCTGTCCACAATCACGACGCTCGACGACATGCCACCAGTTTTTAGAGACATGGACGAGACGCAGGGGTACTGGGCTCTCGCGCAGAGGAACATGGTGCAGAGCATTCCCATGCTGACCATGGTGACGTCTAGACTCGCCCTGACGAGGGCGGCCAGCGAGGCGGAGCTGGAGATGAAGCTCGCGAGCGTCAAGCAGAACCCCCACGTCTCCAAGTTCATCGCAGAGTCGCGGTACTGGCTCCAGAGGTGGATCGAGGCGTACGAGCCCCTGTTCCAGGGCATATCCCGCAACTCGGCCCACGACGCCAAGGCCTACCTCCAGGCCATCAACCTCCGCATCGAATATCTCGTCCTCTACATCTACACGACCATCCCCCGCTTCTCCGGCCTCATCACCGCCAAGGGGCTGACGCCGCAGTACAGGGAGATCAACCGATATGCCGAGATGCTCCTCGTCGCCCGGCCAAACTGCGGCTTTGCCATGGATTCCGGGTGGACGTGGCCGCTATTTGTGTCCTCGTTTGGGTGCCGCGACCCCGCGGTCAGGGCAGACGCGATCCGCATCCTCGGCCAGTACCCGATACGGAATGCGCTGAGGGACAGCCGGGTGTTTAGGGCCATTGCGCTGAAGAACGAAGAGGTGGAGGCGAATGTTGCGATGGAGGGCCATGAGAGCGAGCAGTGGCTGCGGCTGAGACGGAGGGAGCTCGTTTTCGAGGACCTTGGGACCAAAATCATCTATCGGTCGTCGCAAAAGGACCCCGTGACGGGGCGGTGGGAGCTGGTCGAGGAGGTGGCCGAGTTTGCTGTCGCGGTAGATGGGAGTCTCAAGTGGCAGCGGGTGCCGATATCCGACTCGGCGTCCATCCTGTCGGGTGTGTGCTAGCCGCTGAACATTGCGGTTCTCGAGGGAGAAACAGGTGGGGATGTAATTTTGTGTGCGGCGGCGTGCAGCTCGACTCACTCGGCCGAGATCGACGGTGGAGCCTCCCCCGCTGGGCCGGGTGCCAAGCCGGGAGTCCGTGACCGTATCTACGTAATGCTGATCACTAACACGCAGGGCGCGTAGTTATTATTGGTGCCGAGAACCTGGGAACAATGTGGATACGCGTACTCGCATGGCATGCGGCGTGCTCGCTGCCCGTAAGCCGTCAGTCCAGACCGCACCAGACAAGGCTGCGTCTTCGTCCCGCCAGGTAAACTCCTGCCACACGGCCCTTAGTTCTCTGGCGGTGATGCCGAGTGAAGCTTCTCTAGGCCACTCATTCGGATACGTCTAGGATGCACCTGTGGGATCGCCTCCATCGGCCGCTACCGGCAGAACCAGCTTCGTCGACCCGGCCATGTGCTGGATCGTATGCCTCGCTGCCCGCATCTCGCTACCCACCGTCCGGTTGCCCTCCGTGCCGAGATTACGCGCGAACAGGGGAAACGAGCCGCCCGCAATGATGAGCCGTATGCGCGTGCCCCTGCGGAAGACGTGCGCACAGTCCTGCAGGGTGAGCTGGACCGGTGCAGAGGGGTCGCGCTCCGGGTCGAGGGCCTGGAAGGCATCGCAGATATTGTGCGAGACGCCGGCGGTGTTGACTTCGCTGAGACGGATCCAGAGGTCGACGAAGGGGATGTCGCTGGAGTGGGCGAGCCGGATGGCCGGCTTGCCGAGGACTTCAATCTCTTCTTCGACCAGGCTGCCCGTGAAAACGAGGAGGTCGGTACGGGAGGCGTAGATGCTGTCGTCTACCCTGCCACCGTTGCTTAACTGCACCCCTCCGATCGTGGGGGTGGGATCAGCCGGGTCGTAGGTAAATGACGACGGCGCGGCATCCACAGGCGGCCGTTCGGTCGTCAGGCTCTTGTCCCCGTGCAGGTACAGTTCGTGAGACGTTGTCGCAGGCGGCCAGGCCGACATCTCGCGCCACTCCTCGGCGCCGGTGACGAAGATGCGGGCTGCCCGTCCCCGGTGCATCTCGCCATCCGCCGCCGTGCGGGCCACATGCTCGTCGAGGAAGCGAATCATGTCGGGCATGCACTTGAGGCCCGCGGCCTGGACGTGCGTCCACGGGCCGACCGTCAGCGCGGCGCTGCAACCGCGCTCGCGCAGACGCACGTACTGTTCCAGCGTCTGCGCCGCAAAGGGGTCATACCACCCGCTGACCAGCAGGATCGGGGCCGTCGCCTTATCGAGCGCCATCTGATGCCGCGTCGGGGCCCAGTACGGATCGCACACGTCCGGCGCGCTCATCGCCTTGGGCAGCCACGGCGCCTCGTCTCCAAAGTGCTCCTTCACGCGCTCCGCTACTGGCAGGCCCATGAGCACGTTGTCGATGTCACTGGCGCCGAAGATAGCCTGCGACACGGCGCTGTACAGCCTGGTGGCGGCGGCGTCTTCTTGCCGGACGAGGGCGTCGCTCCAGGTGATGCGGTCCATGCGGAACGAGCCCGTCCCCCAGTGATGTCTCGCGTAGTCGTGCGGCCCGGCGATGATGGCAGACGCGATGCAGTCCTCGGGAGGATCGTGGAGCAGCGCCCACTGCGTATAGCTCAGATACGACGCGCCCGCCGTCGCGAACTGCCCCGGGTACCAGCTCTGTTGGCGCATCCACCTGACAACCTCCTGCGCATCCGCCTTCTCGCTGCGGCCCGGGTCGAGGCCCCCGCCCGAGCCGAAGGTGCCGCGCGTGCTGACGAAGAGCACCGCATAGCCGCGCGCGGCGAGCACCCGCACGGTGAAGGAAAACGGCGCGGCGCGGCCATAGCAGCCCTGCACGAGGACCAGGCCGAGCGGCTGCGGGAGGGCGCCGTCGGGCCAGTAGAGGTCGGCGGCGAGGGAGACCCCGTCGGGGAGGGGGATGGTGAGCGGGCGGAGGGTGTAGGCGCTGCGCTCGGGGGGTAGGGCGAAGAACCAACCCGCGAGGCGGTCGAGGGCGGCGGAGGCGTAGCTGCGGAGGATCGGGGGGTGCTCGGTGGCGGCGGAGGACATTTTTAGGATGGATAATAATGTGGGCTGGTCGTTGTTGATGCGAGAAGAGTTTCGGGTGGAGGATGAGATGATGTCATTGCAGACAGAAGGTGTCGTTGCTATTTATTGGTTGCTTCACCTGAGCTTTCAATCGTTCTCGTGACCGAATCACGAGTATCACGTTCCCCTATCACGTCCCTGTCCTCCCTAAGCGGGGGTAATGGGTGAGGAGGGATTCCCTGAGGGTGTGGAATGATGGATGGTTCGGTAGCTCGATGGTGAGGAAGTTAATCTCAACGTGTAAGAGAGATCACGGTCCCGGTGCTTGATATGGAAGGAACATAGTAGCTAAAATGCCCTCCGATAGCATCAGTTGAGGCGTGATTGGTTTAGTGGTAAAATTCTCCGTTGCCATCCGAGCAGCGTCGGGGAGCCCTGGGTTCGATTCCCAGATCACGCATTTTTTTTGGACTTTCACCGAAAGAGTTATGTCTTTCTTTGCGTGGTGAAGAAGAGAATAACTCTCATCATCTTTTTCTGTCATGGTTGTTGTCCATGTTTCGTGGTGTCTTCCATTGATGAAACATCAGCGCCGGCGCCAAGTTAAACATCGACTTACTTCGCAGGCTTCAGCTTCTTTCTTTTCAGTGGAGCGACGACAGCGACAGCCATCGAGGTGGAGCGGACTATTTCTATGGGCGGGTTGACTTCGGCTAGAATGGTGTTGTGCTCATTGTCGTCGTCGCAGTCTTGGAAATATGGGCTGCTACGAATCATTATCTGCTAGACAGTCGTTCATGTTCACGTCCCGGAGGCGTTCTGACTATCGTGGGCGGGCGGTACCTCGGACCTACGACTAGTCAGGCATTGGCAGTCAAAATACGCAACGACCATCTGGACAGCGGAGGCTCTCATCTCATGGTTCTCGCGGGTCATTGGCCGGAGTGTAGGGATGATGCCAGAGTCAGCTGCAACGCCTCGGACAAAGCTCAGAAACTCGGAGGAGGGCTCGCATCGAGCATGTCCTCGTCGAAGTTGACTTGGCCAACATGCTGATGATTGTGACGTACAGGGACCACATGTCCGTTTTTCAGAGACTGGCGATATTTGCCTAAGCCGTGGTCGGGATGCAGATCCGGGGAGGCATAAACCCTAGTTCCGCAAATCGTCTCTACTAGATCTTGGTGGTTGGCGAGGCCGAAGTCTGCGAGCTGAAATATATAGAAATGGAAGCATGAGTCCCGGTCGCCAGAGATCTAAGCGACATGGCTTTCACGCCGTCTGAAATCGACGCACTGGAAGCCATCCCACCTCCATCTCCCCCTCCCCAACCCGACAGCCATAAGTGGCCACTCCGCGCATCGGGGACGATGCCCAGAAGCACGTTGTTCTTACCGCAACCAGAGGCGCCAGCTGGGGCAGAAGTCGCCGAAGAAGGACACTACGAAGGTGTAGCAGACGCTCCATTGCCACCGCCACCGCCGTCGCCACCGCAACCGCAACGCGGTCGTCCCTGAGGGCGGCCGAAGCGCCAAACGGCCACGTGAAGCCCCGGTGAGGCAATCAATCCTTCAGATGCTGCCGGGCGGTCGCAACGCCCGCATCGCCGAGAGCATGCCTGCAAGTTGAGCGAGGAAATCAGGTGGAGTAAGCCCGACGAAGCTCGGGCGACATCGATATCGGAAGTAGGAACGACCCCAGCGCCGGAAAGAGGAAGGCGGCCGCCGCCGAAGGCTGCGCCGTCCAAAGCTTCCAACCCACAGGGCGGAGTAAAGAAGAGGAGGCGGCTGCGAAGAACCTGCCCGAGCGTGGCTGGAACCAATATGGGGGGTCGGGTAGCTCGAGGGCAGGCAACCAACTTCCATGGAAGTCGACGACAGGCACATATAGGCGGAGTGCAGGTATAGTGGAGGTTCGTGTGCAGGGGATGCTAGGTTGGCGGAGTATTCGCCGATAGGGGCCTCGGGAAGCATCCAGAAGACAGCTTCGAGTGCAACGCGGCTACAGGACGACTAGTTGATGTTGGCTGTCTCGGGGATGGCCTGGATCTTGTCAAGCATGGACTGGGACGACGGCAACGACGCGCCCGACTCCACTCGGTCCTCGCCCCTGCTGCATGATGGCCATGCAATGCTTGATTCACAGCGAGCCTCTATGCATTTCCATTGTCGTCTAGGCAAGAAACGCGGGCCGTAGTGCCGTGGTAGGCTCGCCCGCGTGACGACTGCCCCGACGTCCTTCCTAGTCCATCGCTGACTGCTCGCGGTAGAGAGAAGACAGTCGCAGGCAACCCTCGGTCGTTCCTCGGTATCTTCTGGTACTTGAGGTAGGTTGACTGGGGCGTCATGGCCTCTTCTTATCCGAAGCACCGTCTAGACTTGCGTCTCCTGTCTGCAAGCTGTTTACCGGCATCTCGCAGCTGCTGTGTCCCTGCCTCAGGTTCGCACGGCAAGGTACTTCAACTCATCTCTCCCTGCCGGCTGCTGTACCTGTTTCCTCCCTCAATAACATTTCAACAGAAACTGGCCCGCCCATCTTCGCTTATGCTTTGTTTGGTCGCCCTGCCGCGACCATTGCAGTACGTTGTCCCCCTTTCTTCGTCGTTTGATCGTTTGCATTCTCAACCGCCTAAAGCCAAGACGTCCTCGAGCTCTAACCGTGAGTCCGATCCCAGCTCTTGCATAGCGCACCCTCACCCTCCCTTATCCGAAGCCTCTGAACCATTCCTTCATCTGGTGCCATCAGCCCCGGGCATCGTTTGGGCCTTGGCTTTGCGGTCTGGCTGGACTTCTCCTGTACGCGCGTCTTCGAGTCGCGTTTGCCCACAGCACCTCCAGTGCTCTTCGACAATCCCGACTGGAGCTTCTGCAATCACCCACCTCCGTCCGGCCTTTCTGTAGATCATGGAGTGGAGATCTCCCGCAGAAATCATTGCACAGCATGTGCAGCATGACTGGTCGGGTCGCCGCTTGGACTCGGATTCGGGCGAGCAGCTCGACGACTGGCGCCTCTACCCAGAGGTGCCACTGGCCGCCGAGTTGATGGCGAGCCAAGCGCCTGCTCTGCCCAGGTGCGGCGACGCGGCGAGCCTCGTGCCCAAGGAAGAGTACCTCGAAACCCAGTATCGCCTCCACCGGTACGAAGCGACCGAGATGCTCAGGCGAGCAATTGTGCAGTACCGGCACGATCCCTCCATGGTTGAGGGAGAGGACGCCTTCATTTACACTGAGGTTGGTGGCCCTGTCCACATGGCGATTCCCTGACTGATTGTTCTGGTAGGTACGAGTTCACGGATACTCGCTCCGGAAGATCGGAGCTTCTTGCCGCCTTTCCTTCTCGACGGCACCCTCGCAGAAGCCTGGCAGGCAGTCCGAACGCCTCACTCCTGGAACTCTGGTGGCATTGTCGCCTCGCTCTGATGGCTTCCGGAGCAGGTGCGTCGTGGCGACCGTCGCTATTCAACCCGTCGAGGATGATTCTCCTCCGGTGATTGAATTATTTTGGGCTAACGATGGCGATGCGATCATTGACCCGACGCTTGAATCGGTTATGCTAGAACCTAAAGGCGGATACTTTGAGCCTCTTCGTCACACCATGGTCGGGTTGCAGCACGCCGCATCGTTTGAGTAGGTTTGCACCTTGGCCTACTCACTGGTATAAGGTCTAACCGTTCTATGATAGATCTAGATTCGACAAGTATCTTTTTATGCCCTTCACGAAGCACCGGCCCGTTGAGTACGTTCGGGAGACACCTACTAACAACGCCGTCATGCCCGTGTCCGCCAAGCAGCTGGATCCGTCGCAACTGGATGCGCTCAAGAAATCGACCTCCCAAGAACTCGCAATTGTCCAAGGCCCGCCGGGAACTGGGAAAACATTCACGTCTATCGTCACGATTGAGAGTCTTGTTAAGACTCTGCAGCTCTGCCACCAGGTGAAATGGTGTAACGACAAGCCATCCGAGCCGGTTGCTCCCGTCGTCATCGCAGCCCAGACAAATCATGCTGTCGACCAACTGCTCGATCGATGCTTGAAGCTCGGCGTCGGTACCATTACTCGCCTGGGCGGTGGCTGCCACGAAGGCCTCAAAGAACACACCGTGTTCGGCCTTCGTCGGCGGTCCAAGGCCGGTAAGTCTAACGGCAAGGCGGAAGCGACGCACAAGGCACTATCTCGGTATCTTCGAGAGGCGCTCGGCAAAGTATTTCCAGAGGGCTTTATACAAGCCGAAGATCTATACGATATGGACATAATCACCAGCAAGCAGTATAAGTCTCTCGTCGACGATGAATGGGAAGTCGACGAGACCGACGCAGCGAAGGGTGCCTTGCACATTTGGCTCGACGGGTACCTCGAGCAGACGAATCGCCGAAAGACCAGCGGCAAGGGCTCTGCCGTGGATCAACTCAAGCCCGACCAGGATCGCGACTTTGCGCCGATTGAGATTACCCAGCCTGCCTATATGCTCCGAGCATTTCAGGACCGCAACGGTGATTATTGGCTGCACAGAGCCAAGCACCTACTGGCTTGTAATGAAGACTTATACCAGATCATGCCTGCCGATAGAGGCGCGGTGTACTGCTATCTCTATATGCAAGTGTTCAATAAGGTCACGACCGAGGTGCAGGGGCTTTTACGCCAGTACAAGGCGAATTGCGATGAGCTCAAGATGGCGCGATTCGAGAATAACATCAAAGTCATCCACGACGCGGGCGTGCAAATTTTAGGCTGCACGACCACCGGGCTCGTCAAATACCGGGGCATGCTCGCTGCCCTAAAGCCGCGGGTCCTGCTAATCGAAGAAGCTGCGGAGGCGCGCGAGGCAAACTTGGCGGCAGCGCTCTATCCCTCCATTGAGCAACTCGTCCTGGTTGGCGATCATCAACAGCTGGTTCCTCATGTCGACATGCATGAGCTTTGCCTTGAGCCGCACCGCCTTAACATCTCCCTATTCGAGAGACTGGTCAAAATCAATGTGCCGTACTGCTCGTTGAGGGTACAGCGACGAATGATTCCATCGCTCCGCGAGGTTGTCCAGGTGTTCTATCCGAACCTCGAAGACCACGCTATTGTCAAGAACCCAGAGAGCCGGCCTCCCGTACCCGGCATGGGCGGCTGTAACCTTTGGTGGTTTCAGCACCAGTGGGCTCAGAACCACGACGGCTTCTCGTACTCGAACTGGCAAGAGGCGGACATGATTGTCGGGTTTGCCAAATACTTGGTGCAGAACGGCGTGAGCCCGTGTCGCATCACCATCCTTGCGTACTACACCGCGCAGGTTAACTTGGTCAAGGGGAAGCTCCAGCGGAACGGATATCTTGCTGCCCGTGACACCGAGTGGTCTGTCAGGACGATTGACGGCTTCCAGGGTGAGGAGAACGACATTGTCCTGCTTTCCTTGGTTCGTGGACCCGATGGTGGCGGCAGAGCCATGCCCGGCTTTCTCGCAGACGAGAACCGGGCAGTCGTTGCTACAAGTCGCGCCAGATGCGGGTTTTACATCTTTGGCAACGCTCAGAGTGTGCTTCAGGGCAACAGCAGAAGCAGACAGACCTGGGAAAAGGTCTTCAAGGCGTTTGGAAAACGAACGGGCAGCATGCTCCCCACCGCCTGCGCAACCCACGGCAACATAACCAACATCTCTCAGCCCGAGGACTGGGATCATGTCTCCGCAGGCGGATGTCGCTCCAGATGCAATGAGATGTGCCCCAACGGTCACCCCTGCACGGCTAGATGTCACGCTCGAGAGAAAGGCCATGTTGTTTGCGGCAGCAAGTGTCCCAAGACTCTGGCATGCGGTCACAAGTGCGGTGCCTCATGCGGCCACGTGTGCCGGTGCCCCCAGGGCTGTGGAGGCAACCAGGCCAGGGCCAAGCAGACCGGACAGACTGTGAAGACCAAGTCGAGCGCGTCGACTACCCCCACGTCGGAGAGAAGCCTCACGGTCAGCCTGCATGCTCGCAACTCGACAGGCAATGGCAGGCAGGCCAAGCTGGGAGCAAGGACCAAAGTCGGCCCGGCAGCATCAAGCAGCGGACACATTCGGTACCAGACCAGCGACGACTTGCTGGAGCAGGGCGCGCACCACTTCTTCGCAAAGCGCAACGGGGCCATGGATGGGCTCTATGAAAGCGATGCCTCTACTTCGGACTTGGGCGAGGAGCTGCTCATCTCACTCACGCCTCCGAAAACAAAGACGTCTTCTCCGAAAAGCCTTGCCAGTAAATGGAGCCTAGAGCGTGTGCGGCGAATGGACGAGGCTCTCGGCCATGCGCAAGCTGACGAACGTTCGTCTGAGTCGTTACCGACAAGACTTGTGGAGACTTTCCGCAGGACGACTGTGGACGAGGATGGGGTCCGACAGACTGTATCCACAAAAGAGACTGACGATGTCTTCCTGTAGTGCGTCTGGTATCGAAACGCGCGTCTGAGGATGCAGAAGGAGGCGACAATAAGAGACAGGCGCCGAGGAAGGGACAAAGCATGTCGCCTCTCACGGCGCTCCATGCGGGGCAACAGAGACGGCGTCGAGTGAGACGGGATGATGAAGCCAGTGTAGGGGAAATAAGGTGCCTGCGAGTGTTATGGTAATCCATCTTACTTTTGTGCTGTGGAAGCGAAGGCGTGGGGGGAGTGTGCGGTGCTTTGTACTCGGTAT
>NRSZ01000313.1:0-13995 GCA_002901185.1 Tolypocladium capitatum | reverse complement strand
CATCCTCTCCCCCATCCTCCACTCTCCATCTCCATTCTGCCTTCGCACTCGACGGCCCATCGCCATCATCTTTTCCTCCCCTCTCGTCAACTCCCTTGCGCATCGCCAGTCCTCGCCTCCTCTGGGTCCTCGTCGTCTTCCGCACCTGCCATCGCCGCACGCCGTGTGTTCGTCGCGCGACTCGAGACGCCCGCAATTCCAACGCACTCGCACCCCGTCTTGGTCTTGCGCGAGTCAAATTTCATTTTTGACTAGAGCCCCCTACGTCCTGCGATACCCATCCCCCGCCCCTCCGAAGCGTCTGCCATCGCGAGGTGCCCAAGTTCGCCCACAATGGCCTCATCTACCAAGGTATGATGCGTGCCCGACCCCGACCCTCGCCTGCGCTCCCCCGCGCCCGCTCTCCGCCCTCCTGGCGCTGCTCCCTGTCCCTGTCCCGTCCGACGTGCATCCTCTGCCGACGTCACGTCACTGACCTCGTCGGCCCTCCGTCCAGTTCCTGCGAGAGTACAAGCTCGTCGTTGTCGGTGGCGGCGGTGTTGGTAAATCTTGCCTTACGATCCAATTGATCCAAAGTCACTTTGTCGATGAATATGATCCGACCATCGAAGGTTCGTCTTGTCCAGCCCGAGGCCGCCGATGCCTCGAGCGCGCCCGCCCCTGCCCGTCCTGCCGCTGACGTTGCCGGATCCCGCCGATGGCAGACTCGTACCGAAAGCAATGCGTCATTGATGAAGAAGTCGCTCTGCTCGATGTCCTAGATACCGCCGGACAGGAGGAATACAGTGCCATGCGCGAACAGTACATGCGGACGGGAGAGGGCTTCCTGCTCGTCTACTCCATCACGTCCCGCCAGAGCTTTGATGAAATCACCACCTTCCAGCAGCAAATCCTGCGGGTCAAGGATAAGGACTACTTCCCCATGGTTGTGGTGGGCAACAAGTGCGACTTGGAGGGCGAGCGAGAGGTCTCCCGGCAAGGTATGATTGACACACGGCCTTTGCATGCTCCCAAACCTGTCTGACGCGGTGCTCTTGCGCCCGATTGCAGAGGGAGAGGCGCTGGCCAGATCGTTCGGGTGCAAGTTTATCGAGACGTCGGCCAAGTCCCGCATCAACGTGGACAAGGCCTTCTACGACATCGTCCGCGAGATCCGGAGATATAACCGCGAGATGCAAGGCTATTCGACGGGAAGCGGAGGCAACTCTGGCCTGAACGGGCCCGCGAAGCCCATGGACATGGAGGATGGCGAGAGGGAGCCCGGCTGCTGCTCCAGGTGCGTCATCATGTGAGGCGCGGGACAAGGGTCACGAGGTCGAAAGAAGAAAACGGAGAGACCAGAGGGCTGCATGGTTGGATGGGGCGTCCTGCGAGCCATGGTCGGAACAAACGAGCCGAGGGAGGATGAGGAATTTTTTTTAACACCTGGCTGGAGCCGTCTCTGCGGTCGGCATCTGCAATTGAGAGCGCGGCGACGATGGCCCAAGGAACGACCACTTATTTCATTGCATTGGACGAGGAGTCGAGTTGCGGAAGATGCCACCCCGTCGAACGCAGCGGAGCCAACGGCGCGGAGGCGAGCACCGGCAATGACTGGCCAGCCATGTGCTTTCTTTTTGTTGGAGCTGCTCGGACCGGCAGCGACTCCGTCCCCTTGCCACTACGCGAGGGACGCTGGGCTGGGAGAGGTCTGAGGGTCGCGGCAAGGTGCAAACGACGGTTTGTGCGCGCCCATCGATCCGTCTGAGCGAGCCTTTGGAGCGGGGGGCAGACGAGGGCGGTGGCGTGAGGGGAGGGCGTCGTTGCTGCAGATATCATATCATGTATGCAGACGCCGCGGCCTCGCGATAGCTTTCCGCCGTGCCAGGCGCGCTGGCCGAGGCGAGCATTGTTTCCTTTTTACGTCCTTGTCACGCCAGATACGGGGCCTTGCATCGTTTCCTATATATCCCGTTTATTCTATAACTGTAATTTCAGTTCTGCGCATGTCGTGGCCCCTCGTTCCTGTCCGCCTGTGGTCGCTCCTGCCGTGCCAGCTGCTCCTTGCTGCCTGCCGCGACGACGTCATGGGGAGAGCTTCACGACGACGCCGCCGCCGCCACGAGCGGGCAGAATCAGCAACAGTTTAGCGGCGACCAAGGCCAGTCAGCCCTCACAACGTCGCTGCCGCGTCAGACCACGGTTTAATAAATACATCATCGCACAGGCCCTGCGCAACGCTTCCGACACCATCGCCGCCCCGTCCCTCCTCCCCCCTCACGTCGCCTCCAGCCAGTCTCTCGGCGGGTTCGTAAACCACCCCTGCCATCCGTCCACCAGCCCGCGACTCTGCTGGTTGATGACGGCGTCGTTGCACTGTATGCAGATCCAGGCCTTTGGTCCGTCGGCGCCGCGCGGCTCGGCGCTCGAGAGGTTGCATTCGTCGTTGGGCTTGCTGAGCAGACAGCCGGGGCACAGCTCGTTGACAAACGTGTTCAGGCGCCACTGGCGCACCCGCTCGACCGCCTTGAGGGCCTGCTCCGCGTGCAGGAAGCGGTGGGTGCGGCAGAGGCGCGTGTCGAACATCTTGCCGCCGCAGGGGCAGCCCGTCGCGGGCCGAGCCCACTGGTGGAAGGACATGTCTTCGTGGTTGATGGCCAGCGTCCCGGCGACCTCGAGGCCGTTGCCGAAGGTGCTACCCCAGACCTCGGTGGCGCCGTTGAGCCTCATCTGCGCGATGGAGCCCGTGTCTTTGCTGTACGTTTCGGCGCACTCGCCGCACAGGTACGCCCGCATGCCTAGGATCTCGGCCGCCGTGATGGGCGCTACCTCCTGGTCCACGAGCATGTCGCTGCTTAGCTGGGCGCAGTCGTTGCAGACGTGCGTGGGCTCCGCCGACTCAGCCGCGTGGTCGAGAGACTGGCATGTCTGGTGCGGATGGACCAGGTTGTTGCAGGTGCCGCTGTTGGGGCCTGGGTCCTGGCAGTGTTCCGTCATCACCGTGTTGTCGTCGCCGAGCTGGCGGAATTGACCCTCGTCGTCGGGGTCTTGGATCTTGGCCAACTCGTCTGTGGCGGGGATGAGATTAATGGCCGGGAACCCTCCGCCGTTGACCGTAAACAGCCTCCTCTCGATCGGTACCCGAGTCGGGAGCCAGTTCTTGATGTGGATGCGCAGCCAGTGGCGCGTCAAATCCTCCCGTCCATCCAACGTCGTCCACCGCATAGAGGTTTGCAGGGCGGCCGGCCGCTCTTGTTTGCTCTGCTGCGGCAGCGGGATCAACTGCGCCTGCGACAGCGGAGGTTGTGCCTGGGCATGCGGTTGTCCCCGGTGAATATCGGGCGCAAGAAAGTCGTCGTAGATATCCGACCACGGAGGGCTATCTTCAGCCATCTCCAGGGCCTGGTCGAGCAAGTCCCCGGCCAGATTCGGCATCTCTGGCAAAGAAAAGTTACTGCTCTGCTGCACGTCCGATGGCCGGCTTCTTCTGGGGCTGGCTTCGAATTCGGGTGTCGACGGGCCAGCGTGCCCCTGGGCATCTTGTTCGTCGTACATGGGCCCGCCAGAGGCGTCCTCGTCACTCCCGGCAGCCTGCTCTTCTGCACCTGCGTAGACGAGCTCGCCAGAGGCGTCCTCGTCACTTCCGGCATCCTGCTCTTCTGCACCTGCGACTTCAACACCCAGGGCTTGGACAGCCTGGACAGCTTGGCCGTTGTCATGGCCGTCGTCATGGCCGTCATGGCCGTCATGGCCGTCCTCGCCGTCCTCCCCATCCTCTTCCTCCACCGCCACCGCGGTCGAGCGTGGCCGGCCCCTGCCTTGGCCAATGGCGAGAAGTGCCCGTTGATGCCGTGCCATGCTCACCTGAGATTCGTACTCTGGGTGCTGATTCAATGGGAAAACACCAGGCCAGTATTCGCGGATCATGCGGACGAGATTGTCCACCGTCACCTGGCTCGGGAGCGTCAATGAGAGGGGGCCGTCTGGACCACCATGAGGCGGCCGACCAGGCGGGAGGAGAGCCTTGCGCAACCTTTGGCTGGCCGTGTGGATGCCCTGGTTGTTGACGTCGAGGCCGCCGGCCGTGGCGTACATGGGGATGGCGGGCCCGACCCAGTGCTCGAGGCGATCGCCGGTCTTGACGTCGTCGACGCCGCCGGCGCCGTACCCCAGAGACAGGTAGTAGAGGGGCCCGGGAGGCGGATAGACCCTGCCGTCGATGCAGTTCTTGTGCTGGGCGCCTCCCTTGTGATAGACATCGCACCGGCCGGCCTCTCCGCTATGCACGCACGAGTCGCACGGCCTCTGGCGGTCGCAGTTGCGGCGCGTCTCGAGGCACCGAGAGCACGCCGGGAAGGCGCTGAAGTTGCCGAAGCCGAGGCGGCTCAGGTCGAACAGGGGCCACAGCTCGCCGTTCTCGTCGCGGCAGTCGATGCCGAACTGCATGCAGCGGTTGCAGGCGAACCTGGCCGACTGGGCTATGGCACGGCAGTGGTTGCCCTGGGGGCCGCAGCTCAAGCAGTTCGTCCTCCACGGCGTGATGCCCCTGAGCTCGGACCAGCCGCCGTTGAGCGTGAAGGCGACGCTCCATGTCAGGGGCAGCCGGAGGACGGGCGGGTGGCCGACGACGCGCCCGCCGTCCCAGCAGCTCATGGCCTCGTCGACGCAGCGCGTGCAGCGCGCCGTCCAAGAGGTGCGGTCGTGGATCCAGCTGCAGCCGGGGTGGTTGGCCTTGCCCTTGGTTGCGTAGAGGCAAGTGTCGCAGGCGTGGCGGAACCACTTGTTGACGCCCTGGCGGAGGTTGGGCCGCCGTTCCCAGACCTCGCCGTTGACGACGCACTTCTTGCCCTTCCCGCCTACGCAGTTCTGGCAGCCGTACCGAAGCGTCGTGTCGACGTCGCATTGGGCGGCGTGCTTGTCCTTGATGCACCTGGCGCAGACCTCGTCGGTGTACCCGACGGGGTCATTGTCGGCATACCGCCGGAGGAGTGCATTCGCCTTCCGCGGTATCCTGCAGGCGTGCCCGCTGCCCGGGTTGTCGTGGCGATGGTTGGCACAGTTCGTGCACTCCAACTTCACCTTGGTGACCCAGTCGCAGGGTCGAGTCTTGTGCATTTCCATCCCCACGGGGTGCCTGGAGCAGAATTCGCAGACGCGAAACTTGGACTTGCGAGCCCGCTTGCCGTTGCCGTCGTCGTCGCTACTGGAGGAGCCTCCGTCGCTGTCATCGGGGCTTTGGCTGTCCCCGTCATCTTCTCCGCCGTCCTCTTCTCCGCCGCCGTCGTCGCCGTCGTCTCCGCGCTTGTGCTTGCGCTGTGATCTCACCGAGGGCTTGCGAGTTGCACGAGTTTGAAGTGCCTTTCGAGGTTTCTTGGCCGCCGGTTTCTTCCTCGGAGCCTGCGTCTTCCTCGGAGCCTGCGTCTTCCTCGGAGCCGGCGTCTTCCTCGGAGCCTGCGTCTTCCTAGGAGCCGGCGTCTTCCTCGGGGCTGGCATCTTCCTGGCCGCTGGCGCTTTCCGGGCAGCCGGCTTCTTCTTCCCCTTGCCGTCCTCTTTGAAGGCGAAGGGGTTGTCTCCGCCAATCTCTTCTTCTTCGTCATCATCCCCGCGCTTGCGCTTACTCTGCGTTGTTGTCCGGGGGGGTCTGTTGCTGCCTTTTTGGGCCTGTTCCCCGTCTTGTCCTTGTGCTACTTCAGTCTCAGCTGCCCTGGGTTTCTTGGCTGGTTGACTAGGCTTTGATGCCTTGGCTGTGTTCGTATCCTCGGGCGACCCGGGCCTCGAACCGGTGGACTGGCCAGCGGCTTGACGACGAGTAACCCTCGGCATCTTGACTTAACAGAGAGAGTGTTATATGGAGAGAGACAGAGATGGCGAGAGTGCTGCTCAGCGAATGTAAAGCTCTTATGCCTTTGCAATTTAAGAAGTTCAATGGTGAATTTGGTGAACAGGGGCAGTTGTGTGGGTTGTGAGACGAAAATCAGTCACTCGGGGCGAGGGAAGGGCAAGACTCGTCTCCCGCTCTCCGATCAGCTCTCCCGGACCTGTGAACCTGGGCAACTAAACGCAGAGGCCGTGAAAAGCGCCGTCTGCTACTTCGGACTCTTATACGTATCAATTCACGGTTGTGCAGCCCCATCAGTCTTGTCCTTGGGCGGTGCTGCCCCGGGTGCCTAGCCTTTGTCGTGTAGCCGCCAACCCAACTTTCATACATGTTCGCGACGGCGATGCAAACGACCATGTCAGGAATAAGGGTGAATGGTGTTTGGAGGCAGGCAGACAATCGTGAAGGCTTTGTGGCGGCGAAGAAACAAAGGGGCCATAGAGTTAAAACAAAACTCAGGGGCAGAATTTTCGCATTTGATTTTACAAAGTGTTGGAGATGCTCTACATAAAGCAGAAACAAAGTCATTGAAGCAGTTGCGCTCGTCTACTTGTTCTGAAGCCATTGTATTGCCACGATCTACTGTCAGTCACCGCGCTCCCGCAGAGTTGTCGCCCCAGCACCCGCCTTTGTCTCCCGTGAACTCGCGACTCTCTCCCACCTTTCGCATCCCCCCCCACCAAAAAGAAACAGGAAAATCAAACGACGGCCTTGGCCATGAACACGAGCGAAACTGCGAGCCGCTCGCCCGTCACGGGGTTCACCCAGTGGTACACGGCGTCGCCGCGCGCGACGACGGCGTACCCCTGGCGCAGGTACCACTCCTCGTTTGTGCGGATCTCGGGGGGCCGCGGCACGCCCCGCGCGTCGTAGAAGGCCGCGACGACGTCCTCGCGCAGCTGGAAGGCCGGCGGGATGGTGTCGAGCGCGACGAAGGTGGCGTGGAAGGGCGGCGCGGCGGCGACGCGCTCGAGCTGGGCCATGACGCTGCGGCCGAGGCCCGACGCTTGCACGGCCCTTGGGTCGTTGTTTCTTGTTAGTGAAATGATGGGGAGGCGTCGACGGCGGAAACGGGCAGGGATACCAAGAGATGTAGAGGGACTTGACCCAGTAGGTCGTCGCGGGCAGGGAGAACTGGACGTTGCGCTCCGGGAAGTCCTCGATGGCGACGTGGCCGATGGGCAGGAAAGGGGCCATTGTCGGCGTCCTCTCCGCCTGGCCGATTCTCGCGGCCGTATCGGAGAGAGCGTCGCGTTCCTTGGCCATCTTGTGAGCTCCGGTGCCCAACAAGGACACGACTTGGCCATGGACGGGGTCCGCACCTGGGGAAACCGCTGCACATGGTCCGTCAACAACCTGTCCCTCCCCGGCGCGTCCTCAGCCAACACCTAGGCCCTCCAGTCAGCCCCTCGCACGGCCGCAACCGAACTGCGCAGTGCCATCGGCGGCACTCACGATCCAGTACACGACCTTCTGCCCTCCGAGCATCTTGCCCTTCCACTCGGCCACCAGGTCATCGTCCCACATGCAGGCGACGCGCTGGTCGTACAGCCGCTGGAACTGCTGCTCGTCGGTGGGATCCCACGGGATGAGCTCCACGGGGGGATACGCCTTGCCCGTGTCCATGACGGCGTCTCTGCCGGAGTGGTGTGAGTCGGGATGTACAGGCGGGTGCCGACCGAGTCCGGGGGCTCCTCGTTAGGCCGAGTCCGGACGCTCCTCGTCAGGCCGAGGCCGGTGCGGGGTCGGAGATCGGTCGGGGCGGCTCGATCGGGGCGGCTCGATCGGGGCGGGTCGAAAAACGCGGACCGTCGGATCGGTTGGCAAGCAACGGCGGCAACCAGACGAAGCGCAGGCATGAGACTCAAGTGTCCTTCACCATGCAACCTCTTGGTCTTGGGCCTATGCGGTGATTGCGGGATTTGTAAAATGCTACGGCGGCGTCTTGCGTGGAGCCATGCTCCATCACGGCGGCAAAGCTCAAGACCTTCAGCCTCAATGGCAGAGTCGAATCCGACTATGCAATGCCAACGATGCCCGTTTCACGCCAGGCGCCCTGGCTTTGGATAAATACCATTTCTTTTACTATTATGTGCCGCATCATATCATGTTTTGACCCCTTCCCGTCGGTGTCTTTCTTGATCCTCCAAATCCATCTCTGGGCGCCCTCAATCTGACCACAAAGCCCGCATCCCCACGAATCTACCTGCCCTAGATGCTCCACAGGGTTGCGTTTGCATTCTTCGTTGGGTGTCTCGGCTCGACGCGTCGTCGGCCGCCGTCCAATCAGCCAGCAACCACCAGCAACACGCCATCTTTTCCCTCCACTCGGCAACACGTGCTGCCTTTTGCTCGCCTCCAACACCCTGCAATGGTTCGCTCGATCGCACCCTCCCGGTATCTGTGCCGTGCTCTTCGTTCCCACATCAGACAAGCCCTCCTTCGTCCTAGATCGCCTCAGCCCGAAAACTGAAACCGTGTCGCCTCCAGCTGGCCAAGACCATCCCGAGGAGCCACGTTCCTCCGACGATATGAGTTGGTGAAATCCTGCAGCAGCACCCTGACGTGCCTGAGGCCGCCCGCGTCGCCAGACTGCAGCTTCTCCTTGATCTTCGTGATCAGCCTCTGGGCTTCGGGTGGCGACACGGTTCCCTGAGGAAGAAGCTGGATGGTGTGCGCCACCCATTCCGTCGTCTCCGATGGCACGAGCTCAAACAGCGCCAGGAGCACTCCGCTGCCGTCCGCAAAGCAGTCTCGGGGAAACGTGATCATCATGCCCGCCATTGCCTGCTTGACCAAGCCCGCGCCGTGCGTCATCAAGAGGTTATTGATGATGCCTCGAATCTCCGCGGCAGTCTGCTTCGGCAGCCCCTCGCTGCTGGCCGGATTGCTGCCGCCATAAGACAACAGATCGCGCAGAAAGTGCAGCGTCGACGACAAGGGGTCACGCTGCTCCAGGGTCAGTGCGTAAACCGATGCCTCGAAGATGGGCACCAGGAGCTGCGACGGGACCAGCTTATGCGGGTAGTACAGCAGCGCATCGATCAGGAGCCGGAAAAAGTCGTCAATGACGTCGGGCAGCTCTTTCGGCTGCAGCTCCGTCATGACTCTCAGGAACGCCGTCGTCTGGGCCTCGAAGAAGGTGTAGATGTTGTCCGTGGTTCCCTGGTCCACGTGCTCGCGGTCCTCGGAGAACTCTCGCAGGATCGCCGATGTGACCCACAGGAAGCATCCTTCCCTGGCTGTGTTGAAGCTGGTGGCAAGCTTGTTGGCCATGTCTGGCAGCAGCGGAGACATGGCGGTGCGGTAAGAGATGACCATGTTGCGCCAGCATCTGCAGATCCTCTCGCAGATAGGGGTGAAGTCCAGGAAGTTGTCGAGGACCGTGGATAAGATGGGAAACACCTCTTGCCAGTACTTGACCGCAGGGTTCTCTTCCCCCGGACCGACCAGTGGCATCACGTTCTGGACAAAGATTGTGATGAGCTGGAGATGATCTGCAAAGCCCGGTTAGCGGTTTGATCTTTGCAGCGACGCAGTATAGGATTCGCCTTACCTGCCAATGCCAGTTTGCCTTCCTCGCTAGTGGCGCTGTTTGCCTTCGCCATCAACCTCCGCACCAGTGGATCGCAGTACAGCTTGAGCAGGCGGTACGTTTCCGCCACGGGCTGTACGGCAACCACGTTTGCGACACCCTCGGTTATTTCTTCCTTGCTCAGATCCGGGAGCTTGTCCAGAATTTCATCATAAAAGGTCTGGAGCTGCAAGACCTGGCCGCTGAGCAGGTGCTTGCAGTCGGTGCAGAAGAACTTGATCGACAGGGCTGCAGCCCTCATGATCTCCCGCGAGTCGGATTGGAATGAGTTGACAATGTAGTTGAACTGCGGCTCAAGGTATTCGGGGTGCGTCGCGGTCCACTCCGTATACCTCCCAAGAACCATGATGGTCGCGAAGCGCAGCTTCTCGTGGCTGGGAATCTGCACCAGGAGCGGCATGAGCGTTGGTAAGACGATGCTCTCCTCCTTGTCAACCATGCGCCCAAGCGCGCGCATGGCGAACAGGGGGGCTTCCAACTCCTGCCAGTGCGGGACGTTGGTTCCCGAGACTTGGCCCGCGTACTTTTGCATCCAGAGTTGGATAGCATGGAGAACTTTGGTCAGGCACTCGGTGACCCCCATCACGTCGCATGAATCCTTCAAGGTATCTCCCATCTGATGGCGGAACTCTCGGAACTTCTCTTCCTGCTCACGGTCTCCGTCGAACAGATCTCCTTCGTTGCCAGAGTCGGGTCTCGGGTATTCCAAGTGGCTGAGGAGAATGTCGACGAGCTTGGAGTAGACGTCGACCATCTCCAACCGGCCCCGGATGTATATATCCAGCACGAGGTACTGCTTGAGTTCATACCAGAAGCTGAATGTGTGCTCAATGACCTCTCGATCAGCATCTCGCGCGGCGCACTCGAGAACAGCATCCACCAGCGGCCTAAACTGGGCAGGCTGACGCGCAATGCCGACAACCCAGCTCTCGGCAGACGTAGCGAATACTTTGGTCAAGGACTTCAGCTTCTCCGTGTCCTCCTCTTCAGCCACCTTTTGAATGTGGGGTTTGAGGCCAATGATCCTGGGGAAGAGAACCTCGACGACATTCTGGCTCTCATCGACGTCGCTGCTCTCCCTGAGCATCACACAGAGACACTCCGAGGCTTCCTGGCCGCACTCGTCGCTCATGACGCCGTCGAATATGACGTTGAGCAGAGGCGAGTTGACGATGTTGGCAACGGGAACCTCCCTCAACCACGAAGTAATGCATTCCATCAGTTGGGGGTTGCGAGCGGCCGAAGCTAAAGCAATCGAATCAGCTGAACAAACCTCGGATTCGCCAATATATCTCCTGGGTAAAAAAAAAAAAAACTTACGCGACGACTGAGCATAGTTGATGAGGAGCTGCACAACTCGATCCGTATTGTCTCCCAGCAAGGCTTGTGTTCGAGCTCCGAGATCTTCTTCCTATTTCCAACGATTAGATTCTGATGGAACGTTGAAACCGAGCGACCGAGTTGGTGTCGCGAGAGACTGCCGGTTGGGCCGATGGGCCGTTGGATCCACGTACAGAGAGGGTGATTTTGCGACCTTCGGTCACCTCCTCGGGGAGCACCCGCAAGAAATCCAGGATGCATGCATGGCTCTCGGGGCTGTCGCCGAGGGACTGGACCACGGATGGGAGCACGTCGTGCCAATCCTTCATCTGTATGGCCAGAATGGCCAGGCACACGCAGAGTTGTACTCGGATTGGCTTCGGTCCAGCCGCGAAGTGCTTCAACAACAGGAGGATCTGGCTTCGAAGCGCCGGAAGCTCGCTCGGGGGAACTTGGGTGGGGAGGTCGTAAGTCAACTGCGAAAGAGTTAGCCCGACGATGCTGCGCAGCGAGCGCCAGATTGATCATCAAACCTTTCCGCGGAGAGTGATGGCAGCGAAGAGGGTTGCTTCGGGCTCGGCCTTGGACTGGAGTATCCCCATGATGGTAGCCCACGAATCTTTCTACACAACCGTCAACAGGCCAAGAACGCAGATGCAGATTGAAAGAGACGGCCAAGGACGCACGGATTTCTGAAACCGCTCCAGATACTGGTGGGCCTTGGTCTTGTTTTCCTGCTCCCCGCCTCTCATGGTCATCACCGCGACCAAGACGTCCGACGGCGCGAACGCCTCAAGCGCACCGTTTGTAGCCATCGTTGGCAGTGTGGTGGGTTCGGAGAGGGAGGCCTGATGGACCGGAGGAGTTGTAGGGAGGCTTCAGCGCAAGATGGAGGCGGCGGCGCATTTGGGCCTCACGTGGGTCGGCTGAGGTCGGGGCGGCGCTGCAGAGGCGGCCTGACGGTGTGAACGGCACGACGAGGGGAATGAGGTGGTGCGAGCGGCTGACAACACAGTGTCCCGATCAGCAGAATCACAGCGAGGCCGGCGGTTCGTTTTCGTTGGGATTGTCCAGGAGCAAAAGGACAGAGCCCACGTCAAGGTCGTGTTTGGCTCTGGAGATGGCTTTGGTGGCGTTCTTTGGCGGGGCGAAACGAAGGTGTGTCCGGGACAGGACGCGCCTCTTGTTTTTCCGCTCCGCGCTCAGGCATGGGGCCAGGATTAAACAGACCTACGATGACGACGTCGCAGCATGACAAGTGGCTTCAGTCCCACAGGTGCGGCCCAAAATACCCAAGCGGCAGCCAGCCACCGGTTGAAAGTGCGGCGCCTCTGGATAATGATCCCCGACGGGCCGACAGCCGAGCTTACGTAGGTGAGGCACCTCGACACGGCCGGTCGAGATGATACAAAGACGCATGGTACTGGCCTGGCGGGGTACCGTGTCTAGTTGGTACAGGTGACGCGATGCTCCCAGTTGCCCTGGACAAGGCGTTACATGCTGCCGCTTGAGGCTTCTATTATCTCTCCGCTTCCCAGAACCAGGCCGTGCAGGCTTCGATCATGGGAACCCGCAGGGACCAGTTCACCGGACGAGGCCGACAGCAGCTGCTCCGTGAGCGCCAGGCCATACAGCCGCAGCGGTGGTCTGTCGAGGCTCCCGCCTGAGGGATCCATCCTGGCCAGGTACCTGGTGAGGAAGTAGTCGTAGAATCCCTTGCCATGGCCAAGTCTCCGGACGGAGCCAGTCTCGTCAAAGTCAAAGGCCACACCGGGCATCAGCATCAGATCCAGAGTCGACATGTCCGATCCGTGGACGTCCGGCCCGCCCAGGATGCGCTGGCGGTCATGAACTGTGGCGGGATCAATGCTGGGGATGCCCCAGCGGTCCAGCTTCAGGCCCTCGTAGTCCTGAATGCTCTTGAGGAGAACCATGTCCATGAGCCGCGCCGGCGTGCTTGACGTCTCGAGCGGCGACCTGTGGAGGTAGGGGACAAAGACCTGCTTCCCAGCATCGAGGGCGTGGCGGACGAGGGCGTCCGTCTGCACCTCCGCCGCCGGCATGGACAGGTATATGCTGATGCGAGCGGCATCCTGGTAGGGCGCGAAGTCCTTGAGAGACTCGAATATCTTGCGACCTGTCACTGCGCTGTGAGCAACGAGAACGGCAGAGCAGGTGGCATTCGCTGGCTGGCGGCCGTACTCTGAGCGAGAACCGAGTCCTGCGGCACGCCCGACAGCCTCTGCTTCATGAGGCTCCTCAGCTGCTGCTTTGCAGCGGTCAACGACGCAGCCATCGCGGGCGACTAATAAGACGGAGTTCCGAGTCCGAGTTCCGCGCTTGGTGGATGGAGCCTGGTGAAGGGCACGCTGAGGTGGAATCCGGGCAGAAGGTGAGGCTTCTGCCCAAGGCTTATGATTACGGGCCCCAGCCCCCACCGCGGCGTGTCCCGGCAAATGCTGCTCTGCATGCTCGCATATGGCGTCGCAGCCGCCTCCTCGGGTTGCCGTTTCCGGCCGCATGCCTTGACTGGCTTCGGCCGAGCCCAAGCCGCCTCCATTCGGTGTCTGTTGGCCGTTGGCGAGTGCGGATCCAGCCTTGCATGTACGTACGAGTGTCGTACGACGACGACTGCAGCCACGGCGTCAGACGTCCGCCTGCAAGAGCCGGGATATGGCAGCCCACAAGCACGATTGACTCCACCGTCGGTCTGGAGGAGTCATTTAGCATGAAGCGGCGTTGAAGAGAGGCGCTGTTGCAGTTGCAGGCATGGTGCGCCGGTTGGAATGCACATGCGGCCACGCCAAACGCGCATCGATGCACCATGCGCGCGAGTCCGCACACAGCATCGACAATGCATCTCCGATATGCAAGCCACAGTCGCTTTCGAGGTCGTCATATGCGGCCGCTGAGCCTCCCCCCTGTTATCCCAGGTGCGGCCTGGCCCGTCACGCATCGCTTGCGCCAACAACCGGCGCGACAAGGGCTGTGCAGCAGCGAGCCGACGACGCGACATAGCGACAGCCCGACAGCCAGCCCGACAGCCAAAGAGAGCCACACGACACTAGTTGTGTGTTACGAGTAGTCTGTCATCGTGCCCTCCCTTAGTGCTCGCATCCTCCAGCCCCGCCCATGGGCTGGCGCACCAAGACCAACGAGGCCAATTCCAGGCCCGAGACCAGCACCACTGACTCCTCCTCCTCCTCCTCCTCCTCCTCCTCCT
>NRSZ01001103.1:0-13838 GCA_002901185.1 Tolypocladium capitatum | reverse complement strand
ACATGCCCCCCCTCCCACGAATCGAAGAATTAATGGAAGCCGCATGGAAGGGGCCTGGGGGCGACAACTCGGCATCGACCAGCGTGCGAATGCTAACACACTAGACGCATACACAAGGCCGTGAAAGAAAACAACGGACAGGGTCCCTGAAAAGGCATTCAAATGAGTGACGCTGCGAGGACCCCAGCTTGTTTAAATACAGTAACTGGTACTTTTTGTCAAAGAAAATCAGCCCCAACCCCGGTGTCACTCACACAGAACTCCTCGCCTCTCCTTCTCTAACCTTTGACGGCCAGTTGCGAAACTCCCTGGCCTTTAACTTCAGATCAAACATGCAATCAATCTCGGATGCCGTGCGCCGCTTCATCTCCGGGACGTAGAAGAAGGTAACAACAACCCCGATGGCACAAACCACCGCAAAGACAAACCCCGTCTTTGCCCCGAGGTTGCCCTGGTCGGGGTTGAAAACGTAGGGCAGCCCGAAGCCGACGAGCGACGCGGCGACGCCGCACGTCAGCCAGCCTATTCCTTGCGCCTTTGCTCTCAGATGTAGCGCCGAGGCTTCAGAGCCCACGGCATAGGAAGCTGGCCATACGCTGATGCCGGAAACAATGGCGATTGCGATTATAGAGCCTGCGGTGTACCTGAACGTTGTTCAGTTGGCACCATAAGTCTGCCGGCTTGAGGGGGAAGGGTACGCACAAGACCACGGCATTGCCGGACCAGCAGCCCGCGATGCCCATTCCAAGCCATAGGAGGCTCAGAGCGGCGAAGCCAATGTAAATGAGGCGCCGTCGCCCAACCCGTGCTGTAATCCAGATGGCGGCAACGTTAGCCAGAAGACTCAGAACGATGCCCACTATCAGAAACTGTACACTCGCGCTGGGCGCCATGCCAACAATCTGGACGAAATAGCTAGCCTTTGCAAGCAGCGTTATGCCGAACATCTGGGGCAAAATGCTCGAGTACATGACGAGCAGGGTTCGACGTAGATTAGCCTTCTTGAAGCAGTCGACATACGTCGAGTTCCCCCACTTCCTCTCCCGCTCAATGTTGCGCTGGATAGTCCCGACGGTCTCTTCGCCGTCCGTGCCCTTGGGCTCCAGGCGCTTCTGGGCCTTGAGAGCCAGTTCGAGCTTATCCTTCCGGACCAGGTACGTAGGGCTTTCCGGTATGATGAAGGCCACCACAAATATGAGGGCCGAGAACGGCCATTGGGAGGCGAAGGCGGTGGTGTATCCGTTGGGCAGGTTTAAACAGGCGAATATGACCACGGCGCCGATGAGCTCGCCCACGGTGAGGAAGATTGGGAAGAAGGCCAGGAGCGGGCCCCGGAGGCCCGGGGGCGAGATCTCGGACATGTAAGTCTGGGTCGTCGTCATGAGCATGCCGATGGCGCCGCCCTGGACGGCCTTGCCGGCGAGAAAGATGCTGCGCCGGCTGTCGATGCCGGCCGGAAGGTTGGACACATAGGCGATGGCCACTCCGGCGGCGCAAACGAAGGCCCCGACGGCGAACGAAGCGCGCCGCCCGTGCCAATCCTGGAAGAACCCCCCAAAGTAGGCGCCGATGACGGACGCGCCGGGGCTGGCAAAGGTCCAGATGCCGAGCCAAAAGGAGGGAATGATCTGCTTCCCGTTGAGCAGCTCGCCAAAGTCCCTCCTGTTGCGGCGCAGTCAGCTCGGCGTCTGTGAATCAACTCCGGGGGGCGGGTTTTGCGTACTGGAAGCTGGGCATGGCGGACGTCGTGCCGACGATGACATAGTCATAGCCGTACATGAGGATGCCAGAGGCCACGGCGATGCAGTAAAAGACGATGCGAGGCCATTTCTTGACGCCTTGCCACAGCGTCAAGTCGACGTGGGGATCCGTCTCGACTTCCTGGACCTGCGTGGTGCACGCGCGGCCCGTCGCCTCACCTTTATCTTGGCCGTGCCTCGCCGAGGCCTTGCTGGATGCCGGGATGTCGCCCATTGTGAGTGAAGCTTTGCCGGTGTGCTGTCCCGTCCTACCGCACGTGGGCAGCACGTTTCCATCGCGACGTGCATCGCGACGTGCCGTCATTTATACTCAATACGTTCCCACCCTCCAACCGCGGATATCTCCGCATCCGCAAGGAGACTCGGACCCGGTCGGTGGACACCTCAACGCCCCCAAACTTACACACTCGGGCAACCGGCGCGGCCTTGCCGCGACGATCGTCCTCCATTGAAAACATTGACAACGGCAACTAACGAGACGGACTAGTCTCGGAGGGGCTCCGGGCTGTCTGTGCACTCACGGCTCTTGGCCAGACACCACCACGCTCACATGCCGCCACACCCACGAAGCTTCCATGGAACACGTGGTGCAACCGACGCTCGCTCCGTGTTGTCAGAAACTAGGACTTCTTCCTCGAACGGTCACACAATGTTCGATGATGAGGCAGTTGGTGATGGATTGATGATGCCGTGAGTGCGTGCATCCGCTCGCGTGTGTGTGTGCGAATGCCATCTGCAGGGCGATAGCTCTGCAGCCCCCTTGCATATACGAAATAGATACGAAGATGTACTCCGTACTTCGTCCGGGGAACGTTCAGCGTTGCCGCCCAGCCGCCCAGCCGTGCGTCTGTCCGTCCACCCCTACACCATCCAACGGCCAAGCTAACTTGCTTGTCCAATTGCAAGCAGACCGGCCGGTCTAGACTCGCAAAATGACTTCCACAATTCAAGCCTCTCTTGGGCCTTTGACGACGGGTGGCGTTGACTTGTGATGGAGATACCCGCGATGCTGAATCGTGCAACTCGCGGCAGCCACCAGGCTCCGTCCCGAGTCAGTCATACATCCCAAGACCCTGCGAGCTCCGCAGACGTAAATTCGCAGAGAATCGTCGCGTATGAGCGCTCGTCTCCATCCCATTCCGGCTTCTTCACTCGCCCACGCCGTCGGGCTGTCGGGCCGTCGACGGGAGAAGCCAACGCGTCTGGAAACTCCCTCTGGCGAATGGTTCAGTTCCATTCGCAGCTGGCTGGATTGATTCGACGTGGCATCAGCACTAGCCCAGACGGCAGCCCGTTAGAAAATCTCCGTTGAAAGCCATCAATGTGCCGCAGAAGACGAAGAGGCCTCGCAGCCGCATCCAGCAAGTCCGACTGTGTCGATGTCATGTCATAAATGTCGTGTACTAGCAGCGCTCGTTCCGAGATCCATCGCCGTATCGGTATCCATGGTGCAAGCCCCAAGAGGCATGGAGAACTGCACGCGTACAGCGCACAGCATGCAAATACTAGCTGGTCGCACCCAGTCTCCCCGATGGCGTGTCCGGGCGTCTTTCCGGGTCTTCTGCCGACACCTCGGAATTTGGCTCGAGTGCGATGAGGAAGGCTACATGTTGGTAAAACGTGTGCACTTGTAAATAGACTCACTGCGTTCGGTGAGCATCATCTCCAGCCACCCTTTCGCTCATTCACAGCGCCAAAGGCAACGAAGCAGTCATGTCGGTAGGTCCGGCTCTTCCCAGGGACTTTTCGGCATTCCCTGGTTGATTCCAGCGTCGCTCCATCGGCGTTGGACAACGCCCAGCGCCTTGAGTCCCGGTCCCTGCTCGCCCCCGACAACGACGCTACTCTTGCTTGAACAACCATACGAAGTATTACATATAAGCCAAAAACGGCGCATTTCATGTCCACGGGAGAGAGAGCCGTAAGCCGCCGCCGCACCCGTGCTGCCGCCCTGCTGACGCGTCCGACATCCGAGCGCGAGAGCACCGCCGTATTAATGGTATTATCAAATCTCCACCACGCCTAACATCGTCGAATTAATGGAGCCCTCGGGTCGAATCCACCCATGCTATTTCCGTAGCCGTGCCGGTTCGAAGCAGCCGCGCACCGAGACGGCTAGGGTGTCGATTGGCTTCCTGGCCACGGCGATTCTGAGGCTCGGCGCGGCATCGCCAGGTTACGAGTGATGCGTGGACGGAGCGGTCTCCCGATCGGCACGTCCGCCGTGCGCCTGCTCTGCTCCTAGTACGAGGATCGAAACGTACGTCCCGAAGCGCGGCCCCCGTCGATTCTCCATCGCCCTCACGACCCGCTCGAGCGTGGTTCTTGTCTCTCCGCCTCGGGGATCTTCATGACGACAATTTGGCCCGGCTCCCTTCTCCTCGGCCTTCTCCACCGCCGTGAGACATCCATGCCTGGAAACCCTCTTGGCCCGGCTCCGGTCAATATAGAAATGAGGGCAAAGGGATCGTTGTCAAAGGGCACGCGGTGGGTCCACCGTTCAGTTCTTGATAAGTGGACAGTCGCCAGAAACCTTCGCTGTCGGGCCGGCATGACTGGTCTTGTTCCTCCAACTGTCCTTCAATCGTCGGTTATTTCGGGCCGGTGCCCTCGACGCCTTTCCTTTCCATCTGTTCCCTTTCATTAGCCTTAGAAAGACCACGTTCGACGGACACATGGCTCGGAGAAGCTCGTCCAGTTGGACCGACTCCGACATGTCTACCGACAGAAATTCTACAGCCTCTCGGTCGTCTCACGACTATCCGCCGCTAGACGCGACATTGGACCGTGAAGAGAAGGGCGGCGGTTACGGCAAGGAAAAGGGTCGGCCTACCTCGGGGATTGATATTTACGACCCCAACCGACCGAAACTACCCTTTCGACAGCGACTACATCACTTTACATGGGCATGGTACACGCTCCCTATGAGCACCGGAGGACTGTCTCTTCTCATCTTTGCTCAGCCCAATCAGTTCCCTGGCTTGCGGCAAATCGGCCTCGTTGTATACATCGCCAACATCATCATCTTCACAGCCATCACGGCTACCATGGTGACTCGCTTCTTCCTCCACCCCGGGGACGCGTTCCGGTCCATCAAACACCCTCGAGAAGGCTTCTTTCTCCCGACGTTCTTCCTGTCCATTGCGACGCTCATCACGACCACGGAGCGCTACGCCATCCCGGAAAACGACACTGGTCTGAAATGGGCGATCCAGGGGGCCTTTTGGGCTTATGTCGTCGCCACCCTGCTGTTGGCCGTCGGGCAGTACAGCTTCGTGTTTGCTACGCACAGCTTTGGCTTGCAGACCATGATGCCGACTTGGATTCTTCCCATCTTTCCGATCATGCTCTCCGGGACCATCGCTTCAGTCGTTGCGGACACGCAGCCGGACATTTTCGCGGTGCCCATCATCGTCGCCGGGTTGACGTGCCAGGGTCTGGGCTTCTCCGTCGCCCTGATGATGTACGCTCACATGGTCGGTCGCCTGATGTCAGCTGGCCTTCCGAACCGTGAACACCGGCCGGGTCTATTCATGTGCGTCGGACCGCCTGCTTTCACTGCCCTAGCTCTCATCGGCATGGCCAATGGTCTGCCGAAGAACGTGGCGCAAACCATGGACGGCAAGGTATATGACCTCAACATCATCCGCATCCTTGCCGTCATGAGTGCCGTGTTCCTGTGGGCGCTGAGCTTCTGGTGGTTTGGGATCGCCGTTGTCGCCGTCATTCAAGCACCACCCAGGTACTTCCATCTCGGCTGGTGGGCGATGGTGTTCCCCAACACGGGATTTACACTCGCCACCATCTCCATCGGCAAAGAGCTAGGCAATCAGGGAGTCATGTGGGTTACCACCGGAATGAGCGTTTGCCTTCTGTTGACATATTGCTTTATTTTTTACCACCATCTACGGGCCGTCATTAAACAGGACATTATGTATCCTGGGAGGGACGAAGACGTCGAGGATCTGTAGGGGTCCATCGCCGGCCACGCATTCTGCTATCAATTCCCGTTTACCGTTATGGATAGTTCTCCATAACCATTCTTGTTCCATCTTACTAGTATAATCTATCGAGTTGAGAGAAAATATCATGCCCTCACAAACAGAGCTTGTTTGTGTTTCGTCGTCGCGTCCTCCTGCAGCCAAGAGCGCCCAGGACGCCTACACACTCGATCATCTCGCCCGTCATGCTCCAATACTACATCCTCCGCACCGAGCCGTGCGTGGTCAACCCGCCCGATGACACCATGGCGAGCCGCGTGAATGCACTCGCAACGACGACAGGCACCGAGTTTCCATCAGGCTAGAAAGCTGTATAGCACCTAAACCGATGAGTTTATATCGTCATCTATTCGTTACATCACGGTCGGGATATTACATGCCCGGTGCAGAGGGGTGGGTGCAACAGCGTGCAATGTTCACGCCTGCATCACCTCTGACGATGATGGTAGCGGATAATAGTCTGCATTCCACAAACGACCGGGGCAAAATAATGTCACATACGGTATTACTGCCCAGAAACTCTTCCAATGTGTACAATATCCCCACATTACTCGTACACATCCTCCGCGTAGGTTTGCTCGCCAGTCCCTACCGATCTTGCTCTCGCCGCTCCTCTCCCCCCCGGGCTGCGGCCGCCGCCCGTTGGGCGTGCTAGTCGTAAGTATCCCTCGCTGCTCAGTAGTAGCCGCGTCGCTCTCGTCTGTACTGCCGCACCTCGTCCCGTTCCCGGCGAGTGCTCTCCGATGCCGTTGCTTGTCGTTCTCGATCGGCCTGCTCTCGAGCTGTGTCGTTCTGGTCCCGCTCCCGAAGACGTCTGCCCGCCAGCTGCGCGAAAACGTGGCCGCTGCCCAGCCAGACATGGCCGTCAGGCGACTCTGCGGCTCGTAGTCCCTGTCCGGCCCGGCCTATTTCTCGGTCTCGCTCTTCTCGTGCCCGGCGAAAGCCCTCTGCTATACTTTCTCGTCGTTCTTGGTCAGCCCGTCTCCTGGCTTCATCATGCTCTTCCCGCTCGAGGCGAGCTCTCTCCGCCGCCGCCATCTGCGTGCGATGGGCGGAGATGCCGGGCCAACTAGAAGCACCAGCCGGGTCTGTTGCTCGTTGTTCTCGCCTGACCGTCCGTCTTCCCCGAGATATGGGCCGGGGTCGTGGCTGCGGAGGCGATCCCTGTTCTTCTTGCTGCTCCTCTTCAAGTCGAGCTATGGCGTCCCGCTGCGCGCGATAATGGTTGATGCCTTGCCAGTGAGAACCACTAGCCGCCACTCTGGCTCGTCGTTCTTGTCTGGGCTGCTTCATCTGCTGAGCTGCGGCTGGACGATAGGATTGGCCTCGTGGCAGGGTACCTGGCCGAGGGGTTCTTGCGTTTCCCACGGCAGCCGAGAAATTGATTGACAGGCCGCTGTTGACGACGTGCTTGCCGGATTTGTTGAACACCCCCAGGCGACTCTGGATATCAGCGGATATCAGGACGGCATCCCTCATTATAGGATCCTCGTAGCGGTTTCCGTCCATGCTCCGGTCACACAACTTGTATATCGCATTCCGAAGGAATGACTTGGCATTTTCGCCAGGGTGCCTGAGGATCTCGGAGAGCCTGATGCATAGTCGCCAGCGGATGAAATCCCAGGGGTCCATCCTCAGATGCCCCTCGTTCTGGAGACAAATGAAGTCGGAGACCCTGCATGCAAGGCGATACATCAGCTCCTTTTGGCACAGCCCCTCCCGAGGCATGTGCCGCTTGCTGATAGCCTGATTTGGGTGATATGGGCTATCGGGACCGAATATCTCCCTGATTTTTTTATGTTTGCTCATATTGTCCGTATGGATCTTGCACTCCCTTAAAAGCTCCTCGTTCTCTGGGTTCAGTTTCAGCAGGTTTCTCGATCGTATTTTTCTCCTCTCCTCGTCCGACTCCTTGGCAAGGAACTCGTCCAACGATGACCAGGACGGATCCCAGTATACCGAGTCCTCCGTCAGCTTGGCAACGGGCACACCTCGCAGGGTTTCCGGCGATTGGTGTGTAGACCCGTCATGAGATGCTTGGTAGACGGACTCATACGTTGTTTGGAGGGTTGGGCGAATCTCTCGCAGACTTCGATTCAGGTCCATGGGTGCATTGTTGGCAACAGAGCGCTGTCGGTTTCTCGAATGCTGCTGAGAGGCTTGAGACTGGTGCGTTGAGGACGCGGCTTCGTTGTTGGAAGTACAAGGATCTTGGTTGTCTAACCGCAGCCGAGAGCCGAGAGACTGACGAGTGGAGCGTACAACACTGCTCGAGCCGATACCTGTCTCCGACGGGAGAGGGCCTCGGGACTGTTCCGAGTTCCTCGTCAATGATCATGCTTCTAGAAGATTCATGAGGCTGAGAGATCACCGACCCTGTGGGGAGGTCTTTGCTCCAAGGGGGACGCGGATCTCCGCCGCTTATTGCGAGAATGCAAGGAGAAGCGCCGTGGCGACATTGCTTTCGTACAAAAGAGCACACTGGATCTCCGAGAGACAAGTCGGTTTTGTTAGCCCCGTAGCAGATAAGATTCGCTCTTCAGCCAGCCTGCCGGTGCCGAGATTCTTAGGAGTGTTGCGAGTGCGTTGCCGGGAGAGGAAGAGCAGCTGATCCTAGGACCTGGCGATGGAATATTCAATAGATCGAAGGATAAAAGCGACTTTCCGCAAAATCAAATTCATAAGGTTTTGATGAAGAAATCAGACAGAAGAGGGTTGCAGAAGCAAACGGAAGATCGGGGCAGAACAGATGTTGTCATGGAAGCAAACAGGGGAAGGGTCAAGGAAGCAGAAGTCCGTTGAGCGACAGGTGTTGACAGAGCTGCAGTCAGGGTTCAACGCTCTCGTGAAGCATGAATACGCGAGAGGGAATCCTCGGCGTGATTCAGGTTGTCTTGCTCGCAGGTGACGGACGACTGGCAGGCGGGTTGTAGTGATGAGACTCCGGTGTTGGGAGCACGGGTTTGGTTGAACACGAAGGAGAGGGTAAACAAGGAGTGAACCAGTCGGAAAGGGGGGTGTTTTGTGTTGTGAATGGCGGTTGGCCCTGGTAACCAGACTGATGAACTGGCAGAATCGGTGGCCGCCAGGGCTGCCACTTCAAAAGTCTGTTCAACCCCCCACAGCTGGCAGATGCTCCAGTGCCTTGTCGAATCACTTGCAGTGCTTTTGTGAATCCCTTGCAGTGTGCATGCAATTGAGTTCCGATCTTGTTCCTTCTACAATCACCTTGACGGAAACCTCTTCCCCGGAACCAGCCCACATCCAGCATCTATCAACACAATCAGAAACCGTTTTGCACAACTCACAGCTTGGACCCCCCCTCGGACTTCTTCTCCCGTGGCTCGATGATGCCGTCTTGATATCCGCTGGCGACATGCTTTCCCTCGGGACTCCATATCTTGCTTTCCATCATGCACCGCCCTACGCTAACTCTTGGCCAGCAGATCTCCTGAAGCCACCACCCGTCGGCGTTCATGACTGCCTCGTCAGGGTTTACGTGGACATAGAACGAATAGGTCAGGGTCGCGGCTCGGCCCAGGTTGTAGCCGTACCCCATGTGGTTGCCCAGCATGATCAACCCGTTTCGGTCGGCCTCGAACGCGTGGCAGAGGATGTGGGCGTTGACGTCTTCCTTCGGCAGGGGCTTCAGCAGTCGGTAAAAGCTGAGCTCTCGACGCTGGGCGATGACCTTGTCAGCATTGTACGCGGTCATATCGACCTTGTGCATGTCGAGGATGGGAAACGCGCCAGGGCCAGGATTCGGGAACAGCTCTTTGATCAGGTCGATGTCTGCCTGCGGGCACAGGTCCCATTCATCTGGAGCCCTCGACGAGAGGATGTCGGCGTAGCGCTCTTGCGCGGAGTGTGCTTCTTGCATGTCATCAAGCATGGGTACCGACCGCTTGAAGGTCGTGATGCAGCTGAAGCAGGTGTCGCTTAGGGGCAGGTCGGCATCTGACATGGGGAAAGGACCCAAAGGGCTCCGTGATGGCTGCTTTGGCTGACGAGCATTGACCAGGCGCGCCTTGAACGACTTGGCGGACGACAGTGGCGACACTTGGTAGATGAACGGACGATCCTCAAAGCTTGGGTTTGTGAAGACTCCATGAATCGACTGGAGAGGCCTGTGTCAGATGGCCGTCGGAAGAGCACACCGTCGCGAGCGAAAACACCATGAACTCACATGGATGCCGAGCGTCCCCATTGGCCTCCCGTTGGACTCGGAGTGTTTGTCCTCTTCCTCCACGGCCCTCGCGGCCGCCAGTGACGCCTGCGCATAGATGTGTCCGCCATACACGCCACGGCTGTGCTTGCGCCGGGGACCGTGGAAGCCCGAGTCCAAAGCGGCCCACGGCAGCTCGCCGCCGGGCGTCCACGCTGGCTGCTGGCTGATGAAACGCTTGAACGAGCGGCCTTGGGCGTCGTCTGCTGCGGGAAGCGGCGTCATCGCCATGGCCTCCCGGAACCCCCGGCGCGGGAACTGGGCGGCTGGGGCCATTGTGCCGTCCCAGATGCTGGGAGCGTTGTCAGCAACAGCCGCCGTTCGGCAAGCTCGGTGAGCGGGCGGGGCTGGACAGTGCTGAATCCCAAGACGAGCAAGATGCGAGATGATGGAGGATGTGACGGGGGAGGCAACCGAATCGTCGTCTAGTAGATGGCCATGGTCGATGGTTTCCTCCGGGAGTGCGTTCCAGGGTCAGCTCGCATCGTGGGGATTCGGCGAGGGGATTCGGCGAGGGGATTCGGCGCGGGAATTCGGCGTAGTCCGTAAGCGGACAAGTGACGACGCTGGCTCACAGATACAATCGGAAGAGCAAACTGCGGCAACGGTCTCGTGAAACGTCAAGTCATATGGTGTAGTATTAGAGAAGATGATTCTCGAGGCGGAGGCAGTTTGCTGATTGAGGCCGGGACAAATGCTCCGGGGCGGCCCTCCCAAGCGGCGACGTCATGATTGCGCATCTAGAGCTCCTCCCAACGTCACCAGCGCTCTGACGACAAGTGCATTTCTTGTCCACGCCTTGATGGTGAGCCGTTGAATCGAAACAGCGTGACTTGTAAGAAGCGACGCGCCATGCTCTCTTGCTTCGGGTTCCGCAGGTCGCATCGCGACGATGGCGAGCGCGAGCCTCTGCTGGCTCAGTACCATGGCGAGACCGCTCGACAGACTCGACTTCACGAGAAGCTCCACACGTATCAGATGGTGCGAGCCATCTCGCAGGGGTACATACCGTCCAACGATCAGGTCATTGCCCATCTGCGCAGTCTCATGTCCGCAGACATGCTCAACCCAGAGGCAGCGGACATGAGCAGCTCTGGGCGGGCTCTCGTAGGGTCCTCCAAGCTGTGGCTCACGCAATTCATCGAACTCCTGCAGCTCAAAAACTCAGAAGACCAGCTACAGGATTTTATTTGGCATCTCAACAAGGCAAGGCCGGATGTCGACACAGGAGACATTGGGGCCAGGGCGGCGGCCTCCAAAGCCAAGGCTGATGCATGGGCAGCCGTTGCGAGCCTGCAGACGGTGGGGTCTCTGCTGCTCACCAACTCGGACTTGCGCATTTTCATGGCTGACTTGAGCGTTATTGGACGAGACGTCTTCCGGGATACCGCATTCACGCTTGCGGATGTCTCGAAGCAGGCTGGCGAGCAGCTGGGTCCATCAGCTGAAGCCACCGAGGCCCTGAAGCACAGAGGCAGGGGCTCTCAATCCGCCGCCGCGTCAAATCAAGAGCTTGGGGACCGGGTGGGAGAAGTGGCACAAGTCGTCTCGTCTGGGGCAGCAGACGTGGTCAGCGAAGCAGGCCATGGCCTCTCCGAGCATGCTAGCGGCGAGGAGCGAACTGCGCTCCTTGATCGCTTGAAGCAGGCCGTTGTGAAGTTGCGACGGCGAAGGGACTACTCCGAGTCCGTATCAACGCTGTCCTTGCTTCTGAAGCGGTATCTCTCCGCTTGCGCGCGACTTGCCTCTGACGGCGGCCAAGCAGCAGAGGAAGATGTTGGCGCCAACCCAGAAGCCGATGGTGCGGCCCGCAGCTTTTGGCTCCTGCTGACCTCCCTGGGCGACCGTGATTCATGGGACCAGGTGGAGAAATCGTTCAGCGATGTTGTTGACGCCGGCTGCACAGATGCAGACTTTGACAAGCTGGCGAAAGAGCTCGCCAAGCTCGTTCAAGAGATGCTCTCGGACCCAGATTTGTTCGACAATGCGGAACAACGATTCAAGGACGTTGGTGAGAAGTCAAAGGACGGCACATCAACGTCTCCCCTCGCCGAGAGCGTGGACGGCCTCCTGGGGAGCCTCGATTCCGCGTTGCGCTCGGCCGCCAAGGACGTGCACGTGCAGAGGCTCGTCCACACCTCGAGGCGGATAGCCCACATTCTCTCGCCCAAAGGTCAATACAGGAACAAGCTGCTCGTCGACGACTCCATGGCCGCGTTTGCACCGTTGCTCGCTCAAGCCGTCCAATGCTTGCCCGTGCCTCGCCTAGAGGTATCCACACCGACGGTGGACCTGCTGCTGGAGAACCTCTTCCTGGAGCCTGGCCGAACCGTCAACCATGGCTCGTTTGTGCCCTACAAACTGCATGTTTCAACGCAGAATGACATTGAAGTCGGAAAGGGCCGATTCCGGACGACATGGTCGATGACGTCTCGTCTGAAAGTCACGGTCGCCGGACTGTCGATGGCGGCGGACGATGTGGGATACTGGCTGCGCCTGCACTGGGGGCCGCTGTGGATGATGGATGAGGGCCTCGCCAGCTTCCAGTTGGACGAGCGTGGCATGGACATTGCGCTCGACATTGAGATCGGCCGGGACCGGATAGAGGAATTGGTTTCGCTCAGAGGTGTCGACGTTCACATTCATCACCTCAACTACGCACTCGGCAAGTCAAGACTTGCCTGTCTTGCTTGGATCCTCAAACCACTGATCAGGCGGATGGTGAGGAAGGCGGTCGAGGCCAAGGCGGCAGCGGCAATCAAGGAGGGGCTGCACCTCCTGAACCGAGAGCTGGTCTTTGCACGCGAACGGCTGCGGGCCACTCGCATCGCCGACCCAGGCGATCTCTGGACCTTCCTTCGGGCGGTCACCAGTCGCCTCACGGGCGCGCCCGAGCCGGACATTGCGACGAGAGTGGGCGTGCAGCCCGGCAGGGGGGTCTTCCGTGGCCGTTATGCACCGGGCAGCCTGGTCAAGCTGTGGGAGGACGAGGGGCGAGAGGCGGCGCGGAGAGCGGACGAACATGAGAGGGGTGGGTGGCGCAATGAGATATTTGACGTGAAGACGTGGCCAGCGGCCAGCTCGCCGGTTACACGAGCGTGACGAGGGTGAGAAAAGCGACAGATGACAGCTGCTGCGGGTTGGTGGCGTCTGCGGCCTGCATGGCTGTGGAACACGGGCGCCTGGCGACGGTTCGGATGGCAACGGACGGACGGATCCTGCCACGGCGCGTGTCCCGAGAGCGTGTCCCGAGAGCGTGTCCCGAGAGCACGTCGGGGCGCGTTGAGCCTCGGCCGGCCAGGGCATCGTGTAGGTACGCGTCGACATGGCGGGCGTGAGTCGGCCTCGGGCATGGCCAATGTGAAGATTGCCGACAGGCGGCGTCAAGGCAGGCGGCGTCAAGGCAGGCGGCGTCCAGACGGTGCGTGGCGTGAAGGCGGACCTGCGGGCGGCGATGGCCTCCGCCACCGGGCTGGGCCCGAGGGCTCGTAGAGCCTCATGGTTGGCGGCGTCGCTGGTGTGGCATTCGCGTCGGGCAACTTGCCGGGGGTACGTGGCCGTGGTCACGAGCGCGCCGGACGCCGAGCAGGCGTCGTGGGCGTGGTGGCCGAGGACGAGGTGTGACGAGCGGCGGCGGCCGGGCTGGTACCTGCGGGCGGCTGCGCGCCGCTGCGAGGCGCAAGTACACGGCCGGTTTCGGCGCAGTCGCGGGCGCCGGGGCGGTGAGGCGGCTCTCCCGCTCAGCTGCTCCTTCAGCCGTTGCGCCTCGCATGCGCTGTGACGGGCTGCGGCCGCCAGCCAAGACGCCGCCGTCCAGGGCCAGGCCACGGGGGCGGCGGGGCGCGGCAGACG
>NRSZ01000004.1:0-36725 GCA_002901185.1 Tolypocladium capitatum | reverse complement strand
AGGCGGTGCGAGAAGTGAGGCGGTGCGAGAAGCATTGCGGCACTAACCTGCGGAGTACTCCGACCCCCACCTGCTTGGTCGGTTGTGAGAGGCTGCACAGGACGACACGCTGATCGCTAGGATTGCCTGTGCGAACCCCCTCGACCCTCGTCGACCGTCTGCCAGACTCTGTACAGGGCTCTTTGAGTAAGGACATACCGCGGATACGGCGGACACGACTGCACAGAGCGCCGAGCGAAGCAGGCCGCGAGGGAGGCCGCGGCGGCGGCGAGGGACGTCCCGTTTTGCCCCGGAGAGCAAATTATTCGGCACCGGGGTCCTGCAAAGGAGCATTGCTGAGATGGCGCTGAGTAGGATCGAAGGGCAGGATGAGCTCTACGTGGGCGGGTGAGCCTCGCCACTGCCGGCCTCGTTACATCGCCCAACAGGCATCCCTTGTTTCACCGTCACTCTGGGCTGATGCGTTTGACATTTAGCATCTGGGCTCTCCGCCGGTCAGACTCCCTGGCGGAGAGGCGCATAACCCACGTCCTGTCCCTCGTTGGCTTCAACCCCTCTAGTTGGAAGAACTTCAAGGGTGAGCCGTGGACAGAGTATGGCAAGGAGTTCCGCCACCTGATGATCGACGTTGACGATGTTGACGAGACCGACTTGCTGGTCGAGATGCCGCGGGCGGTCAAGTTCATTGACGAAGGCCTAGGGGGCAGCAGAAGCAGCACCACGAGCAGCCACGATGAAGGCGGGGCAGCCTTGCAACAAGGCATGGAGAACATGAAGCTCGGAACTCGTCCGGGAGAGACTGAACAAGGGGGCGCCGTCTTTGTGCACTGCGTCGCCGGAAAGTCTCGCTCCGTCGCCGTCACGGTGGCATATCTGCTATGGCGATATCCCAACCGCTTCGACCCCGACATCGTCCCATGCTCCTCCTACGACCTCGCCAACAAAGCCAAGGCCCCCAAGCCGCAGCCGCCCGTGCCGTCAGCCAAGAAGCGGTCGCGCAGGGAGACTGCGCAGGAGGCCGTCGCCGCGGCGCTGAGCCTCGTCCGGCGCACGCGGCCCATGGCTGAGCCCAACGACGGGTTCATGGAGCAGCTCGCCCTCTGGTGGGAGATGGGGTGCCCAGCCGACGTGGAGGCGCACCCTGCCTATCAGCGGTGGGCGTACAGGCGAGAAGTCGGGGAGAACGTCGCCGTCGGCCAGGCTCCGAGCCGGCTACGCTTTGAAGACGAGCAGCATCTGGCCACGGGCGGCGACGTTCAGAAGGCAGATGACGATGGTTCCGGGCTCAGCCTCCGGTGCAAGAAGTGCCGCCGCACGCTCGCGACCGCGCCCTTCATCCAAGCACACGGACCGCCGCCGCCGCCGCCGAATGCAGCGTCGCAGCAGCAGCCCTGCCCGCACTACTTCATCGAGCCGCTCAGCTGGATGCGCGGCGAGCTTGAGCGCGGCGAACTCAGCGGGCGGCTCGCGTGCCCCAACGAGCGGTGCGGCGCCGGCGTGGGGCGGTACGACTGGAAGGGCATCCGTTGCGCCTGCGGTGGGTGGGTAACGCCGGGCCTGTCGCTGCAGAGGGCGAGGGTGGACGAGGAGGTCAGGAGGAGGGTGGGCATGGGGATACGGATGCCGCCGGGGGCTGGGAATCTGTAGACCGAGGCGCAGGCTTGCGCACTGCTGCGAGGCTCGAAGGACTCTCGACAGATCACATGGGCCGAGAGATGCGTCGAGCGGGACGGCACCGAGGCAATGACACATGTGCTAGTGTACATGTCCCGTGCTTGCAGCTGCCCGACTGTCGCGGGTGCGTCCGAGACGGATGCCGGGCGCGCCATGGCTGTGATGGCACGCTGCGGTGCACCACGCGAGGGGCCCTCACGAGGCAATCTGTCGGAAGATAGGGACCTCCATCACCATCGAGCAGTTACGTGATTAATAACAAGGTTGTATAGGCCATTGAGTACTTCATAAGGACTTATTAATGCCGTCATATGCGTCTACAGGGCGATGAGCTCTACCGGCCCCTTTTCCTAAGCCCCCTGATTGGATAGCCTCAATCTGACACGATCCGACCATGTCGTGGGCGTGCAAAGGCAAATCAGCGTACGTGCTGTCACCGGCCTGTCCATTTATCATAGGCAAGGACAAGGGCATGCGTGTTCTCTCAACAGGTACGGCCGTAATTCGGCTCTGCCCCTGCCCGAGAGGCTTGCCTCTACATGGGCATCAGCAAGCATTGGGGCCGGCATGAGACGCGCCCGAGAAGGGAGGCCTCGGGCGGCCTGCAGGGCTGGACAAGTCTAGCTCTGGCTCGGTGTAGATGGATGGATGGACAGGCCAATCTTCGGACAGCCGAAGCGCGCGCGCTGCTGCGCCCGTCGCGGACGACGCGCACCCAACTGCCCGGAACCGGGGCCGTCGACTCCACCGCCGACAGCCTTTGCCCGTGGGCGAGCATCGGCGCACGAGCCTCGCGAGCCCCCGACGGGCAGAGGGCCAGCAGCGTTCGTCCGCCAGGCTGATTATCCCATCGCGATCCTGCACGGCGTCATCGTGCGGGCCGGGCAAGGATGCCCTGCCTCGTCGTAGTCCGTCCCTGGTTCAACGCGGGCGCGCAGGTCCACCGTAAGCAAATATCCCGACGAATGGTAAAGCCGTCGTCGACTTCCGCAAGAGGCACCGACCGAGACCCTGGCATGCATCGACAAGGGTGGTGGATGATATTAGTCCGTGCTCGAGGCCAAGTTGACAGTCAGGGCGTCGAACCCTCGCTGAATTTAACCCCCAGGTGTCGAAGTCGGCGGGCGTGCCGACGACGCACCGGGGACGGCATCCATCATGCCGCCTAGATGGGCACCCTGGGGTAGAGGCAAGCGGTACAACGGCCGCAAGTACCCATGGCCTGACCCCCCGAGGGCGAGATCACGCCCCTCGTCCAGACCACGCCGGAGTCGTTGCGTTCTTCGAGGGGCGTGTAGCCCTGCCCTCTGCGAGCCCTCGAGCGGGCCCCTGCGGATGGCCTGGCCGCTTCGTGGATTCTCCTGCTGCATCGGCGACTGCCTCGGCCCGGACTCTGCAAGCGGCCATGCCTGGTGGAGGCACACGCAACCTTCGGTGGAAGCGAGATGGTCCCCTCGGCGACTTTTACGAGTACAGAAGCGCGGCGCGGGGGCATCGCCAGACGCGGGGGTTGTCAGCCAGAGACGGGGCCGAGGGTCCAACGGCCCTTGCGGATACCCAGGGTACAGATTGGGGGCCGGAGCGTCCAGATCGATGTACCGTGAAGCGTTTCCAATCCGCCTCGTGTTACCGGTGCTAGGCAGCAACTCAAGAGTGCCCATGGCCTGGGCGTTATCCGCGCCGCAGGGGTTGTGTTGCCAAAGCAGCTGCAGGTGTTGTGCCATCGGGACAGAGATAGGTGGCTGCACAGGCCCTGCCGGTCGAGGGCAGACAGAAAAAGGCGGGTTCGTCGAATGGAGCCATCGTTATCACATTGTGTCTGAAGCATATCAGCTCGAGGTCCGTCCTAGGCAGCGCGGGATGCAGCCTCTTGTTGCCTCGTCATGTCCACAGCCAGGCTGTTGATCTGAATAGGGCTACTTCAGCCCCGGCCGGATGGCAGACGATTCATCCGTCGAGAACTGTGGCGCCCGGAGTTCCCCTGCTGTGTAGAGAATTGAGAGGACAAGCGCTAGCCGTCATGGGGAAATCCTGGCGCACCCGGGGTCCTTTACGTTAGCAGCCTTCACTTCCTTGTGCAAATAACGACCTTCGGGGATGGCTTCAAAGTCGAGGGTCGGTGAATTGTCTTCTTGATACCGACAGCTTTCCAGAATCAGATGTGCGAGTGTCTGTGACAGACGTCCTGCAAGAACGGTGGCAGGGAATACCCAGATGGCTAGCACCAAGCCTCGCAAGTTAGATAAACAGGAATGTTCGGCGTAAAGGCAAGTATCGGTGCTCCCAGTACTGAGGTGGTGCGCCGGACAAGAGGATACACCAACGTGGCGACAGAGGCTGAGTTAAGGAGAAGGCTTGCCGAGCCAAGATATCTTGAGCACATCAATGTTATGTTTCTCGGCTAAAGCAATAAAGCAGAGCTGCATGCTTTCGCTGAAGCGTCAGACCATCCGTCGGTTGCACCTGAGGCGCTTTGGGATCGCAAGAGCAACGACAGTAGAGAAAGACAAACGCCGGCTATCTGGCAGCAAACGATTGAAGTTGGTCAGAGGACTCACGACCTGGAAGTGAGTGAGATTCGCCATTTCATCGGAAGTTGGGTCCTTGCCATGCCGGCATTCGAAAAAAATGCGCCCGCACTGCCGACGCATCTCACTGACGACCAGCGCAGCCTCGTCCGTTTTCGACATGCAGTCATCCATGTGACGAGTTGGACTTCCTGGAGGCGGCTGGCACGGCTCGGAATTCACTTCCCTGGGACGTCTTTCGGGACTGATGGGAAGTAGTTTGGCTGTGAGGCTCGCTCACGATCCCTCTTTGCCGCCTCAGCCTGGCGCTTCCGCTGCAGCCGTTGTTGGTAGAATGCGCTGGTGAAAGTCAGCCATGTGCTTGTAGAGGTTGACGCCATGCTGCCCAGACCTCTTCAGCTCAAACACCCGTGGCTCTTCCTCTTGAGTTGCAGCGTCGTCCTTTTCATGACGAGTCAGTACAGGCACAGAATCACCGTCGGGGATTATAGTGGTCGTGGTCTTGGCCAACATACCTTCTTGTTGTCTGCTCGCTCAACCTTGTCGTCGCCTTGCTTCTTGTCCGTCTCCTTGTCCTCGTCCTTGTCCTTATCCTTGCCCTTGCCCTTGCCCTTGCCCTTGCCCTTGTCCTTGTCCTTGTCCTTGGATTCCTTGTCTTTCTTTTTGCGCTGCCTCTCCTCGTACTCCTTCTTTAGCTTCTCGGTCTCCTCTGCCAGCTCCTTTTCTCTCCTGGCTTTGACGGCCTCCTCATCAATCTTTGGGGTGCAAAAGTATCTGTCCTGCAGGTGGACAGGGCAGACATAGAAGAAGTCCTTGGCGGGGTCAGCTATCCGCGCGATTATGCTCCGCCGGCCATTGGAAGTCGTGCCACACCTTCTTGTCGGGGGTGATGAGCACCGACGTGGTCGGCTTGTAGCAGATGTCGCACGCCTTTGAGGATGTGTCGGCGACTTTCCGATGCGTGTACACGTTCTGAAACTGCGCGGACATTTTGGGACCCGTGCTCAGATGTGGTTTCTCATTTGGGGGGAGCAGGAGAAGCAGGCTCACAGCCACCGAGTTGTGAGGACATCTCCAAAGCTCCGTTGGGCGAGGCCCCTCCGTTGGCGCTCGATGAGAAGTCACGCTGCTGCTGTGCAATGACTAAGCATGCCGTCACGTCGAAGCAATCTGGTCGCGTCCGAACCTTACCTGCCCTTGACACATTCTGACCCTGGAGCGCTCAATTGTGGGAGCGTAATCTTACCCTTGCCTCGAAACCGACGGTCCTGCTCGAAAATGGCCGCGGCACTGGATTCGCAGAGGCTGAGTGCCGTCTTCCAGTCTCGGCCCGACATCATCGAAGGGATCAAGAGAGCGGCTGGTGGTGGCCCCCCTTCGGCGCAGAGTAACAAAGCGGCGCGGCTGACCCAATCAGCAGATTCGCCAGGTAGAATTGCGCTCTTCAACGAGATTACCGGTCACATATACGACCAGCTGCACGACAGCGGCGAGCCGGCCCAGAAGCGGCGACGAGTAGAAGCGGCACAAGCCAACGGAACGGCAGCCCCTTCGGGATCCGGCAACGCGGCCGACGAGACGGTGCTGTTGGAGGTGAAGGAGATTTCGGTTTCGGCGCCGCAGCGGAAGAAGTTTGAGCTCTGCCTCACCCAGAACTTCCTCTACGCAAGAGCCTCCGGGACTGTGGCCCCGGTTTCTGGCATAACCTATGCCTGGCGAGACATCGGTACGTGGCCTCCGGTACAACGGCTCTGCCGCCGTGGCTCTGTGCTAAATCTCAGCAGAGTGCGTTTTCTACCTGCCCGTCCCCGACAAGGCACAGGTTCAGCACAGCTACGTGCTCTTCCTCCGGGGCACGAGCCTGCCTTCCAAGACCCTTGCCCCGACTGCCGAGCCTCTGGTCTTCACGGTCCCCTCGACGGCGCCGAAGGAGGGCACAATCGGGGGCAGCCTGGCTGGGCCAGCAGCGGCCGTGTCGGACACCTACAGGTCTCTATTCCACTGGGCCTTTGCCAAACGTCTCAAGGCCGCCGGCAACGCGGTCGAGGTCATCTCTGCCGACCCGAGCAAGTTTCACAGCGTAATTCGGCAGGCCCATCGACCAAACGAGAAGGCGGTTCACGTGGGCGGCTTCAGGGGCTCCAAAGACGGCTACCTGTTCTTTCTCGAGAATGGCATTCTCTGGGGGTTCAAAAAGCCCTTGATTTTCATTCCTCTCAGCCGAATCGCTGCCATCAGCTACACTAACATTCTGCAAATCACCTTCAACATCGTCGTGGAGGTCTTCTCCGGCGAGGGAGAGGACACGGACGAGCTCGAGTTTGGCATGCTGGACCAACAGGACTACGGCGGCATAGACAACTACATCAAGCTGAACCGCTTGCAAGACAGAAGCATGGCGGAGCAGAGGAAGGGGAAGCTTCAGTTGGCGGAAAACAGGGGTCCGAAGAAGAATGCTGGGGATTGTCAGGACGGCGACGTTGGCGACGCCGGTGCTCAAGCTGGGGACGACATGACCGAGCTCCAGCGCGCCGAGCTGGAAGCCGAGCAGCAGATGCAGGATGACGAGGACGAAGACGAGGAGGATTACGACCCTGGCAGCGAAGGGGACAGTGAGGGATCTGGCGACTCGAGCGACGAAGAGGACAACGGGGATGAAGATGGCGATGGAGATGACGACGAAGGCGAGAGCGAGGGCGAGGGCGGGGATGCGGAGGACGAAGAAGTCGAAGAGGAGGACGAGGAGGAAGAGGAGGAGAAGCCGCGGCCAGTCAAAAAGGAGGTGGCTTCTCCGGCAGTTTCGCAGGTACCCGTCCGACAAGGCTGGGCAACCATTGGCAACCCGCCGCCTGTTGATGATGTGGACATGGACGAAAAGTTTGACGTGGTGGGTTAAAGGGCGCCGCCACGTCGACAGTGCCTAGCGATAGGGGGGATGGAGAAACCAGCCCTCGACGAGGGTAGGTTGCTCGCTTCTCGAAGCGGCCTTGGCCACGAGGGTGGCCAAGGCGATGGCGAAGATGGACTGGAGCTACATTTTGGCAGATTTGTGTAGACGAACGTAGAGGCAGGGCCTGAGGACGAGCTCTGAGAAGTGCAAGGAGTTGGGGGCGAAGGCGGTATTAGAAAGTCGCGGCTCATCGCCGCCACGATAGAGAGCTCGTATAGGGCAATCTCACCGTTTCTTCGTCCGGAACCGCGGCCGCGAACACGAAGGGCACCGCCATCCACCGGGCTTGTTGATTCTCCTTGCTCATGCACCCGGTCTGACGGGCATACAGTTACACGCACCAGGGCCCGAAGCTTGTCAACGGAGCCAGTTACACGGCGTCTTGGACCATCGAATAATATCGACCGATACCATACGCCACATCGGGCCGCCAGCGGGGTTTGTGCCACCGGGGGAGACGTCAAGGGCGTTCCACGTCGTGGAGATGCCAGCCGGAATCATCCTCCTGACGCCACTACAACATCGGATTGCCAGAGGAAATGGCCGTGACAAAGAACCGGATGACACGCGTAGGGGACTGCCATGCTATAAAGTGCAGGGCAAACCCTTGCACAAGGTCGGGACGGGCACGACGAAGGGCGGGACGCCTGTGATGTGTTACGCGGTCCGCAACCAACATGCTCCAGCATTCGTAGCGTTGGCGTGTTACCGAAGCAATAACCAACCAAGCTGAGGATACGCCGTTGCCGCAGACATCCACCGTCATTTGATACCAGAATAGCCGGCTGCTCCCAACCAACGAAACCCCCTTGAACCGGGGGAGAGGTTTCCATCCGTCTATGACGTTGCCTAAATTCCGGAGAGGAAGAGCCTTCCTTTGTACTGCGTTCGTCGCGGCGTCGGCAGTTTTGTTCCAGACGAAGTCAGCAGCAGTACGAAGTAGGGTGGTTGGTGTTCAGTCCGAATCCAGGCTTGTCGTCTGCGCTGCGCGACATTGCCCACGTGACTTTCCCGTTGGGCCACCAAAGTCCGTGCACGTGACCCCGCGAAATCTCCCGACCTCTTGCGGCGTTGCATCAAGAAACTGGCAGGGGGCCGATCAAACACGTCGCCATCGATCGCCTCGTCTTCGAGCACGCCGTCCCCGAAGCCGCACGCCTCGCGCCCATCATGTCCGGAGGGCACAAGCCCATCCGGCTGCCGCCGCTCCAGGTCCTCCGCGTCCACAGCCCCAAGCGCCAGCCGGAGAACCCGTGCATCGCCATCATGTCGAGCGTCCTCGGTACGTCCCCAACGCCTCCCTCCCGTGCCTCCCCCGTGTTTAGCGCGCCGAGGATGCGTGACGCAGAGCAAGGAGAGGGCCCGGGCTTGTGTGCTGATGCTGGATAGCCTGCTGGGCCTCTGCCGGGTACAACGCCGCCGGATGCGCCGCCATCGAGACGCAGTTGCGCAGATGCATGGACGGCCCGCCGCCGCCACCCGCGCCCGCCAACACCATCAACTACCACCTCTCCCGCATGCAGAGGCACGTCCTCAGCCCGCGGAAGCAAAAGTGACGGGGCTCCTCGATCGGCCGGCGCCGCTCGGTTCCGCCAGCATTCTCTGTCCGGTTATGCGCCCTGTTCGCACATCTACGAACCGTCGCCGTACACGAGAAAGCCAATCCCAGTGCAGAGGCAGGAAGCGAACAAAGGGGAGGCTCGGGTAAAAGCGAAGGGGGTCGGTGTATTATATGACAGTGGAAGAGTGCATTTCTGGCGTTGGGGGCATTACACAATTGTACATTACAGATGGGACATGGAAAAGCCAGCTGCGGCGATGGACGCCATTTGTACGATGAACATCCCGCCCCGGATTATCGATATACCAAGTTGAGTGTTCTTCACCTCGCACACCAGCGGATGAGTGTTGGTCAAGTCTCGCATTGCTTGTCATGCAAAAAGTAGGCAGCACCATGCGTCATGTTTGCACCGTCCTCTATATCTATCCAGCACAGCAGCAATCCCATCCAACCCAGCTCCCTGCAACAAGACCCTAGAGCAATTCAATACACGCAAGAAGGAACGTTTGCAGCCCTTCTGTCCCCGTGTGCGCCGTTGTCCCGTCAAGGTTGTAAAGCAAAGTGCCGAAAAGGACGGGCGGGCGGTTTGGCTCTCATCCCATCCATGCCGTGTCATCCGAAAGGGGGAGGGATTCGATTTCATGCCCCTGACTGGCTGAAACAATGAAATATGTGCTCTCAAAAGAACGGCTCGAGTTGGCGCAAAACATGAACAGGCTAAATCGAGAGTCGGCGTGTTGTGCCCTTGCGAGAGGATGCAATTCGCCCAAGAGTCGTGTCTATATGGCAGTTCTTAAAACAAAACAAAAGGAAGGGTTCTCGTGCCCCTTTTATCGCGGGTCATTGTCCCTCAAGCCGTGCCCGGAGAATTGGCAAATGCGATGGTTCCATGCGCCAAGTATGCGAATGCTCCCGTAGTATCCTGAGTCTGAATGTTTCTCGCTTGTCCCATGTCCACGTTTCGCGTCCCCACCGACGGGCTGCTCGTGGTCGACGACTAACCGGACGGCAACGTAGATGAAGCGGGCAGGTTTCATAATGACTCTCCCACGCAGAAGAGTTCTATCTCTCCCACGCCTCCCGAGTAAATGTTCCTCAACCCCTCGCGCCACTCCATGAATGCGATTTGGATGTCGTCGTCACTCTCGATCGTGACGAAGTCGCCGTCCTCATCGCGGTACCGCAGCTTGAGCACGCCCCTACCGATGCTGCTGCTCATGAACCGCGCGAGCTTCGCATCGATCCGGTCAATGAGCGACTGGTAGGTTATGTTGAAGGCAACGACAAGAGTGACGTAGTTGCCGCTGTCGCAGTTGACTCGGACCTTGAGCTGCGTGGGGAGAGGAATCTCGGGGCTCGCCAGAGGGTTCCCACCCTGCGACGGGATCGACGCCGCGCCCAGCGCCGGGGACACGGTCCGCGAGTTGGTTGCGGCCGAGTCAACACGCAGCGTGTTTCCCCCAGGAGGCCCGGGGGTGTTCTGCCGCGGGTAGATGGGCTGCGCAGGGAAGTGAGACATTGTGCCGCCGAGGCTGCCAGAGTGCTGGTGCCTCCGCTCGCGTTGAGCGCCCGGGCTCTGCGAGCTGGTTCGAATCGGAGTGTCGTTGCGCGGCGAACCGGTCTGCGACCTCGGGATGCCAGGGTCGTGCGCCGGGTGGAGGTGCTGAGGGATCCCAGGCACGGCCGGGATGTGGCCCTGGCTGGGTTGCCGCTGTCGCGGCATGCCCGCGGCGTTGACATCGGGGGTGCTGTAGGATCGGCTCCTCTGCTGCTGGGCCGCGCTCTGCCCCTGAGTAGCCATAGCGGGGAGCGATGGGCCGCGGGGATTCCTGGCATTCATGGCATGCGGGTTGGGCGACGAGCCGTCACGAGACGGGGCGCGAGGCATCGCTGGCGCGGTATACCGGTTGCTGTCGTCCCACGTGGGCTGCGCCGTCCATGACTTTGAGAACGGGTACGCCGGCGCCTGGAAGACGCCGCTCGTGGTGCTCGTCCGCGACGATGCCGGCGACTCGGCTACGGGGGAGAAGTAGCTGTCGCCTCCCCTGGCGCCGGGAGACGGGGCGCCGTTACCCTGCGTCTGGAGGCTCAGCGGCGCGGGAGGTGCTGGTAGTGGGAATCGGGGTGGCGGCGCTCTCGCAATGCCCGCGAGGGACTGTGTGCTCTCGCCAGTCGCCGAACGCTGCCTCAAGTTTGATGTCGAAGCAGTACGCGCTACGGCTACACCCATGGACTGTGCAGGCATCGGGAACTGCGCGGGGGCAGTCGCCGGCCCATAGTCCTCGTCGTCTTCATCGTCCTGCTGCAGGTAGGGGTTCTCGAGTCCGCCGGCTTGGTCGCGCGTCCAGGCAAAGTCCGGTGCGAGGCCTTCCGGGCTCGTCGACAGTCGCGGGGCATGCTCCTTTCGCTGGGTCTCGAGTCCCACCGCCCATTTCTTCATCGTCTCTTCATTGAGAAACTTGATTGTGAAATTCTCGACGCCCGGGTCACCCTTCCACCAAATTTGAACGCTGTGAGACCCTGCGCGAGAGGTTAGCCAGCTCGCCACGCGCGATTCCAAGGGTCGCGCAGGAAACCCACCAGGTTTTGAAAGAGACACGATGTCAGTAACGTTAGTCATGAATATCCTGCCTTTGAGCTGGAGCTTGGCGTTCCTGTTTCGGACTCTGGGACCCGAGGACCGACTCTTGTCCTTCTTGTCCTTACTCTTGGTCGACGAGGCTTCCTTGCAGCACAGCAGGATGCACTCGAAAAGATATATCTCGTACTAAGGCAGAGCGTCAGCATCTCCGCGCCCCGGGTTGCGATTCGGCGGCAAAAACGGGACAACATACGTCTTTCTCCTGGTCGCTTTTGCCGGTAATGACTCCGTACACGCCGTGCAAGAGCAGCTTCCCAAACGACTCCACCTTATGGGACTTCCAGTCGTCTACTCTGTTGATCAGTTCATCCAGAGCTTCGTCCAGCAGGTCTCGGTTTACGGCTTCGTTGGCCTTTTTCAGAACACGCTCGGCCGCACCGCACCCCATCATTAGGTCGTCCTTGACCTCGGCGTCCTCGGTCTTTTTATGCAGGTCCTGTGTACCACGGTCAGCTTTTCCTTGCCCCTTGCGGCCCGGGTCAGTCCTCCTCGAACATACCTTCAAGAGCAGTGGATACTTTACCAGCCGTTGCATGGGCTTGAGCAAGAATCCGTCGAGGGTATTAAAGTCGGTGGCGACAGGGTGGTCCGAGAGCTGGATCTTGTCAAAGACTTGGTTGGCAATCTGCGCCGCCTTTCTCTGATTTGCAATAAACGGCTGATAGATGTCGAAGGCGTCTTCGTAGAAGCAAAACGGCGCACCCCAGCGTTGAAGTGCCATGGGCAACGAATTCGTCGTCTCGACCCGGATGAGGAAACGTCTTTGGAAGTCGAGGATTGCGTTGATGTTGAGAAAGATTTGGTGGACAATGTCACCCGGCACGGCACCCTTTTGCTCCAGGGACTTTTTCAAGTCGTGCAGATTTTCCAGGTCCTGCACATACTTGCGCTCCGTGTCGACCAGCTCCTTGACGATGTGGTCTCTGTAGCTCATCTGGTGGCCGCTGGCGGCACTCGCCAGTTCATCATCGAGGTTCGGCTGCTGTTGCAACAGGAGGCCTCGTCTCTCGGCCAGGTCCAGAACATAGTTGACGACTTGGGTAACCTGTGGAGGGGAATCGGTCAGCACCACCGACAAGTTTGGGCGGCCTCGGGAGACTGCCCACCTTGACAAAGCCGCTGGTATCATTTCCCATCAAGTCCGTGATGACAAAGCTCTCCGCAGGAGGAACCCGCAGTTCCTTCATGCACGCCTGGACAAACTTGAAGATGGCGATCTTAGACTTTTTGGCCTCCGAGGCGTTGGGGTCGTCCACCTTGAGCGGCTCGGCGGGTTGCAGCGAATTGTAGATGGCTAAGAGGGGGTATCCTGCGCGGAAAAGATTCCACAGCGGGTCGACGGGGTCGGTCGGGTCCAGTTGCTCAAGGAACGGGTCAAAGCCGGGCACCTGCGCGAGGCGCTGCTTGAGCGAGACGCAGATCTGGTACAGAGAGCGCGATGCGTCCGCCTTTTGGTTGATGATGTTGGACGTGGCCATGACGGGGCCGCCATTATGGCCAGCAACGATGGTGCTGCCACTGGCAAGGGAGTGTAGCGAGGCGGACGAGCCAGCGTAGGCCGTCGAGCCCGACAGCTGACTGGTGCGCGGCGCATTGCTCATGCTGGTCTGTTGCAGAGCTCCGGTGCCACTCAGGTTGGGCTGGAAGACCGGCGCGGTGTTGTTTCTGAGCAACGGGGCATGGGCCATGTCCTCTTACTCCATCCGTCAGGAGAGCGGAGCAGGGATTGACAGAGGCCGATGGACGACTCGAGAGAGGGTCTGGCGAGGAAGCCCGGGGGTGGTGTGAAATGCGGAGAGGATGGAGGGCGGTGGTCGGTATAACCGGTTCGGCGACGGTTATCCTGTCCTGTCCGGTCTCGTGGTCGTCGAGCCTCCCTTTGCAGCAGTGGGTGGTCTCAGACGGGCACCTGTCGCGTCATGCAACAGCGATAGCTCTATACGCCCCTCGCTCGGGGTGACAGCTTGTCACTGTTGTATCTCGAGAGGATCGACGGCCGGATGGGTGGACGTGGATGGTTGTTCAAAGGACCCCCTATGTCGGGAGGGGGGAGGGGAACTGGGAATCGCGGTGAGAGGCACTGGCGTCGCACGGTCGGATGTCCAGGTGGCTTCCGCCACGGTCGTCGTGGTCGTGCTCCGCGGGAGCGACGTCAGTCGAGGCGGATGAGGCTGCAGGCTGCGTGCGATGCAGGCGGATCGCTAGACAGCTCACAGCAGGCAAGGCTGCCTTGGTGGCTGGCTCACCAGCGTCGAACACGTGGGTCGAGAGTCGTTTGCAGCGCAAGGCAGGGTACCAAGCAGCAGCAGCAGCAGCAGCAGCAGCAGCACCTCAGATACGGGATGAGGGAAGAGGAGACGGGAGTCTTTTTCCCGGGCCTGCGCGCACAGCACACACTCGGCGCACACGAAGACGGGCGGATGGCAAGAGGCGGAGAATAAGTGCCTTGTGGGAAGCAAGGAGAGTCGATGGAGCCGACGAGGAGCGCTCGGCGGTGATGGTGGCGGAATGCCAAAGCGGTGGGTGCCCACTACCACCTTGCCCACTACCTTAGGGGCCTTAGTAAGGTACCTAAGGACCTACCCACTGCCCGCTGCCCGCTGCCCACGCTGCCCTGCCCACACTGCCCACTGGCCAGGAGGGGACGAGAGCACCACCCACCGCGGTTGGCGAGCAGGTACATGCGTCTTGGGGCACAGCCGGCGGCACGCCCGGTCTCCATTTATGGTGGCGCACATGAGCGCGCGACGTCAACCCAAGGCCTCCTGTGATGGATCATGGACGTATCCTGTTTCATCCTGGTAGGTGAACGTGGACGCTATGCCGCAGATAGTCTAAGGGATCGCTGTTCTTCCTCAAGTCCCCGCCCAATGCCTCTGTCGACGGCCAGACGGCATCGCTGCCATGCCCTGGCGCCGGGAGAGCCATGGGTTGCGGCCCGTGGTATTGGCCTTTGGCGACATGCGCAGGAAAGCGCCAGAATAATACCTTGCCTTGGGTATCCATCACGGCGGTTGTTTCGACGAGCTGGCTGGATGGCGACGTGATTGACTACGGACACAATGCCTAAGCCCCCCTGCAGCCAAACGAAGAGCACTGCTCGTCCCCACCTCGCCCGGTCAACCCACCCATAACGCGGCTTGGCTCGAGTGGAGACGCTCGGCTCGTGCCCACAGTTGCAGGACAACCGTTGCGTCTCTGGATGTTGATGAGGTAAGGTACTTCGTCGGTACCACAAGTACTTTGGACAGCACCCCCGGTCGCAGTTCAAAGAACACCAACTTAACGGCATCTTCCCTCGACGCCGTGCCCTGGGCCCTGGCACCGACGTTTCAGCACGGCGTCCAAAGCGTTTTGTGGCGTCCGATACGGGCAGAAGTGCCGGCGACACCCGACAAAATCACCCCAGTGCGATACCTACCCTGTACCCTGATGCAAGGGCAACTTACCTTTGCCAACTCCCACGAAGCGTCTAAGACACAGAGTCTTATGGAACTCGTTGATGGCAACTTCCAAAGAGATCACCGGAGCGGCTCGGAGTGAAATAAAACTCATCCCGTGGCTTCTAGCGTGGACGGCACAAGACAGCGCCCAAGGTACCGCACCAGCGCCGTGCCCATAGAGCCACGCGGGCGGATGCGCTGATCCTGGCAAAAACACCACCGAGATGGCGTTTAGCAATGCCCTTTTCAGGAGGTGGCCCTTTGATGGAACATTCTGGCCCGCTCTCATTATGTGTCTGCGCTCCGCGACTGACGAAACAGGAGCCATTGGCGACGCCGGAACGATGCGGCGATTGGACTTAAACCACAGCCTGTGAAGTCAAAGACCCCGCGCGACATTGACAGCTGGCTGACTCACTACCCTGTAAGATGGAACATCAGAGGCATTTCCCTGCCAGGAAGCGAGAGAACCAACGACACGGCCCCGGTTGTACTCGTACGAGTACTCCGTATTGACTTGCGCAAAGGACCTTGCTCCCAGGCCCTTGGCTGAGATATCTACGAGTATCAAGCGCGTTTGAACCGACCCGCTGTTCTTTACTCGTATATCTGGGACGTGAGATGACGCTACTCCGTACGTCCTTCCGGATTCGGTACCAAGATGACGCCAGAATCATTTACACGGGATATTTGGTGAAGGATTTGGTCTCTTTGTTACCCATGTGGAGTGCACATGGTCAACAGTTTTGCAAGACATGTCCGTGGGATCTGCTCGGGCCAAGACCCGTGACGAGCCTGCACGCTCTTTCCAGGGGGACGCGAAGCCAGGCAGTCGGGGACCACCAGAGCAATGCGTATGTTATGATGCATTATCCGAGAGAGAGCAAGGGTTTCATGCATGAAGACCAAGGCGTGGCGGGACACTGCAATATGCCCTCAGGCATATTGCAGAGACACGCCTGCCAACACATGGTAAGGTCGCGTTTTTAGTCATAGATCTACGTCTTGCGTCGGCCCGCATCCAATATTTTTGTTGCACAGAAGTCGGCCAAGCCAGAGCAGGGCGTCAAGCAACCGGATGTGAGAGCAAGACATCCACAGCGCACCCGGAAAACGGCTTGAGAACAGGCAAGATGTCCACCTGCTTCGTGATGCGATAGACCGTTTTAAGACGCAATGTACGGAGTACTTCGTACGAAGTACTTCCTAATACAGCGATCGTGGCACGAGCTAGGCCCCAGTCGTCGCCATCTAGCCCCTCCCTGGGCGCTGGACTGGAATGCTGTGGCTGGCTCCTCAGCGGCCCTCTCCAACTCCACACTTCCATGTACCTGACCTCCTCCGGCGCAAGGCAGGTATCCTCACAACAATTCACATCCCGACCACCTCTCCCCCATCTCCTGCAACCTTCCAGCTGCGGCTCCCCAGACGACGCTGGTCGCCCGTAACCGCCAACGCGCCACGCCTGCATATCCCGACGCCATCCCCAAGCTCCACGCACGCAAACAAGCGCGGCACCTGCGCCGCCGTGCGTCTTCTGTCTCGAGGCGCTGGGGTCGTCCCCGACATCCACCTCCGTCGCCAACGTCCAGCCCTGCCGGCCTTGTCCGTGCATCGCGGTCCTCGCGACTGCGAGATCTCCCTGGGCGAACATGAACAAGGGTGATCGGTTCCCACCAGCGATTATGGATCCCTTCTCGCCCGTCCACCAGACCGACGAGGGCTACTCGGAGGACCCTCTCAATCCCACCCTGCAACAGAGCCTCCCGGCAGCCGTCTCGACGTTGAGGTCGCCTCTAGACCTGCCCTCGTGGCTAGTCAGCAACGCTTCATCCCTCCCGATGTCTGTCAAGACAGGTTCGTGGACCCCCTTGCCAATGCAGCTGGGCACCTTGAAGGAAGCTGACCCTGACCGCCCGCAGAACTAACCATGGCCCTTCTGGACCAGCTGCCAACCTCCGCCATTGCCGAAATCGTGCAGCGTTTGAACCCGCGGCTCTACATCGACTTCATCCGATATCTGCCCGCCGAAATCTGCCTCAAAGTCCTCGGATACCTCGACCCCGTCTCGCTCGTGGGTGTCATGCGGACGTGTCGTTCGTGGTATGACCTTGCGTTGGACCGGAAGCTCTGGGAGAAGCTCTACTACCTCGAAGGCTGGAAGGCGATACAGGGCGAGATTGATGCGTGGGAGGCGCGGGTCAATACCGGGCTGAACAACTCGATTGGGCACCTCCACCGCATCCAGAATCTCGACGGACGCAGGAGCAAACTCTGGGCAATCCTCAACGACGACGAGGACATGGAAATGACTGACAATGATCACTATCTTTCACCCGTCAACCAAGGCGGCAGTATCTTTGGGACTCCGAGTTCGTCATTTTCGTCCAATCGACCAGCCATACCCCCGATCGGAGGGGACACGGACATGGACACCAGCTTCTCCTCCAACAAGGGTAAGAGTGTGGACAGGAGCTTTGGGTCCTTGGACCATGTGGTGCGTGCCAAGCGCAAGGAGCCTGGGGGCTCGCCAGAGCCGTCGTTGCCTCCGCTGCACCTGTCGCTGCCCGCCGACATCCCCGGTGCTTGCCCGTTGCGCTCTACGCTGTGGACGTGGGACATCAACGGCTCCCGGTACCGCATCAACTGGAAGTATCTCTACAACATGAGGCGGCGTCTAGAGTCGAACTGGGAGCTGGGAAAGTTTACCACCTTTCAATTGCCGCACCCCCTCCATCCGGAAGAGGGCCATCAGGAGTGCGTCTACACGCTGCAGTTTGACGCCAACTATCTGGTAAGCGGCAGCCGCGATCAGACGATGCGGATATGGAACATGCACACGCGCCGCCTCGTCCGCCCCCCTCTCGCCGGCCACCACGGCTCCGTCCTATGTCTGCAGTTTGACGCCGACCCTGCCGAGGACATCCTGGTGTCCGGCAGCAGCGACTCCAACGTCTTCATCTGGAAGTTTTCTACCGGTGAACTCCTCCAGAAGATTACAAAAGCTCACCGCGAGTCGGTCCTCAACGTCCGATTCGACAAGCGAATCCTTGTCACCTCGTCCAAGGACAAGACCATCAAGATCTTTAACCGGCGACCGCTGCGGTACGGGGACTTGGGCTACGGAACGTCGGACGCGGTGGTCAACCCGATCCCCACGAACATGAGGCGGTACGGATTCGAACCCGATCTCGCTCAAGAGCTACCCGTCAAGGAACCATACACCATAATTGGCAGCCTCGAGGGCCACGGGGCCGCAGTAAACGCTATCCAGGTTCGTGACCGGACCATTGTATCCGTCTCGGGCGATCGGCACATCAAGGTCTGGAATTGGCCCGATCAAGTCTGCACCCAAACCATTCCCGCGCACGACAAGGGAATTGCGTGCGTCGAGTTTGACGAACGGAGGATTGTGAGCGGTAGCAGCGACTACGAGGTCTGCATATTTGATGCCCCGACGGGGCTCAAGGTGGCCCAGCTCCGCGGCCATGCGCACCTGGTTCGAACCGTCCAGGCGGGATTCGGCGACTTGCCGTACAGCAGGGCAGAGGACGAAGCTGAGGCCAAGGCCGTCGACACCGAATACTTCAGAGCGGTGGAGGCCGGGGAGATATTGCACGAAAACGAACGTCGAAGCCGCCGATCCAGGAGAGCCAACGCCGGAAGCTCGCGGCCGGCAGAGATCCAGGCGTTTGGCGCCAAGGTACCGCCTGGCGGCGGTGGCGGGAGGAAGTATGGCCGGATCGTGTCCGGCTCGTACGACCAGAGCATCATCATCTGGCGACGCGATAAGGAAGGCGTCTGGAAACCTGCTCACCACCTCCGCCAGGAAGAAGCCGCTGCGGCGGCGCAGCGACACATGTCGGCGTCGTTTGGGCAACCCGGCGGTGCCCTCCGTTCGTCGTCGCAAGACAGCATTCCGCTGCATGCCCCTTCGGCTCGACCTCTAGGGCCATCATTGTCCCGCTCCAGGGGAGCGGATCCACCCAGCGCTGGCCATGGCCGAGGAGTCCTGGTTCCTGCCATCCGCGATCCACACGCCGACTCTCACAGCTCCGCTGGCCTGTACATGGCGCTGATCGACCAGATCGTGCCCCTTGGAGCGGCGGCCCTGGAGCAGGCACTGGCAAACTACCCGGTGATGCTGGCCTACCATACCTATCTGCAAGCCACCATCGAACGCGAACCGTCGCCCTTTGTTCGGTCACAGCTTAGGCAAGCAGTGACGAGCGGTTTGGTTGCAATCCAGAACACTCAGTCCGCGAGACAACGACTCGGTGCCGTTGGCACTCCCCGTCCTCCGGGATTCAACGCTCCGACCGCAGGCCCACCCGGGAATGGCGGCCATGCTCATCAACATGGCGCTGGTGCCTCGCTGCCCGATCCGCCCCAACCAGTCTTTTCAACACCCGATGTCCTTGGCCGTGACACGCAAGCGCAGGACCCCGCCGCGACGCCAGCACCGATACCCATCCCGGCCCCCGCTCCGGCCCAGCCTACTCATGTGCCGCCGCCGGTACAGCAGCAACCGCCGCCGCCGCCGACGGCGACCGCTCATGGCCAGGGTAATGCTCAACCGACGCATCACCACCCGCACATTGCGGCGGCGGAGAATGCCCCGGCGCGCGTGTTCAAGCTGCAGTTTGACGCGCGCAAGATTGTCTGCTGTAGTCAAGCGCCAGTCATCGTGGGCTGGGACTTTTGCAACGGTGAGGCCGAACTGGAAGAGGCCGCTCGGTTCTTTGCGACTGTGGACTAGGCGCTGGACAAGGACTGCATCCGTTTAACCCGGGGAACGGTTTACACACAGCACATACTCGTGGCAGTTTGGTGAATCTTTTGCATCCGGGCGTTGGAGTTGGTAAGCCGCACGGGGTGGAGCGAGGCGGAATGGGAAGGCGTCCTGGCTCTGGGTGAGGATGTCGCCCGCGGAACAGAAACGAAGCGAACCCGAGCGCCTCAATAAAACTGAAGTTCTGCTTGATATCGCATGAAAACGCCACATGCGACGTGGCGGAATCCGCCTTGGATATCTCGACTGCCCAACGCTTGACCAGGGGACCGCTAACCAGCAGCCTGCTTCACCTTGTCCTCGGTCTGCGGCGGCTCGTCGACAAACTCGGGTACGACTTCGTCTTGGAGGAATCCGGGCACCGCGCCGCCCATTTCTTGCTCGAGCTCCTGCTCCAGGCCCAGGGCCTCCAACTCGGCGTCCAGTTCCGTCTCATCAACCTCGTCCGGAATGTCATAACTCCTGGCCAAGCTGTCCTGTATGTCGTTGCCTACGTCCATCAAGTCGGCCATCTCGTCCTGCAGCCGCTCAATCTTGTCAATGTCAATCTTGCCGTACTGCTTCCGCAGCTCCTTGTTGGTCGTCTGCATGGCGTCGACCTGCGTCATGACGTTCTTGAGGTTGTCCTGCATGCTTTGCGCCTGCTCCAAGTTCCAGACCTGGCTCTCGAGCTTGTCCTTTTCCGCCTCGTAAGCCTTGCGCCGCTGCAGCACCTTGAGGGCCTTTTGCTTAATGGCTTGCTTGCCGGGGCCGTCGCGCATCTTGGACAGCTTTTCTTGGTAGGCGGAGAGCTCGCCGTTGAGGGCCTTGAGCTTGGTGTCGATGGAGGCGATGCGCGTGTCGATGTTGGAGATAGCGCCGGGGAGGGTGGGCTTGGGGGCGCTGGTCTTTGCGCCGAAGAGGCGGTTCATGATGGCGGTGGCTGCGCGAGAGGGGGATGGTGCTGGAGGAATTCACCGGGGCGTTTCCCAGTCGCGGGCACCTGTGGAAGCCGGGTGAGGAGGTTGACGGACGAGATGATCTGGAAGTGCAGCGGGCGGCAGCTTGTCACGAGGGATGACGTTGGGTCACAGGAGGCAACTCCCCACCAGTGTTGATGAGTCAGCATGAGATTTTGATCTACTGTACTTCGTACTCCGTATTTGAAACGGTGTGAAACGGGATGATTCTGAAGCAACGGCCAAGGGAAACGGACTTGACGCATGCACTACGATGCAAGTGCAATGAGCAACGTCACGCTCCATGATCGCGACGATTGCGAGGTGCCTTATTGGGGGAAAAGAAAAATTGAATACGTATTATTACTGGTTCAGTCTGCAGCGTTTGCAGGTCCCAGAACGGGGAGTGGTGACCCAAGTAGGACTAGCGCGTTGAGCGGTGAATAGATTGGGTCGATTGTAAACAAACGATTCTGCTGGTCCGTCTTCAATTATCCATCACCATCGCGCGTGCGTTGACGACTTTGGCGCTTGGTTTCCTTTCTTTGGCATTTGCAAGACGTGAGAAGCGCGCCCGCCAACATCGCGTCTCCGGTCCCCAACCGTTACCCTGCTCCGTCGCGAGCTGTCGCTGCGACACGGCCATGTCCGCGACCGATGCCCGGGGATGGGGCTTTGGGCTTCAACCCGTGCACATGTACTACAGCCCTCGAGCTCTGAATATCTCCAACAAGCGTTGCGCTAACATGCCGCACTCTAGACAACCACTTCCCGCGTCGTTTGCGCCCTTCTTTCCGACTGCCAATGAACGCGCGACGACCACCGAGATGACCACCGAGAAGAACTCTGGCACCACAAGACCCCAAGACGTGTACGTTATCATCGAGCAAGCCATCTTTGCTGCGGAAGCCGCTGACGGATTTGTGCAGTTCCTGGTTCGACTTCCTCGGTGCGCAAGGAGCGTTCTGCCGCCCGCCAGCATGGACCCGAGTCGCGACCGAGGTCCACGCCTCGACCAGGGCTGTTCGCACAATCATGAAGAAGATTGGCCTGCCTACGCGTTATGTCGCTCGGACTCGTTCCCTGGAGCGCACTGCTTTCCAGCCAGCAATGAGGGACCGGGGGCAGGAGATGGAGATGGGCCAGGACGACCAGTGCGAACTGCCGCCGAGCAAGCACCAGAGACATGCGTCTTTCGAGCCGTCTCACGAGGGGCACGAGACCGTAGGTCAACCTCAGTCAGAGGCCGAGATGGCCAGCGTTTTTATGCGCGCGAAAGGTATGTTGATATCTCTGTCCTCTGGCGCTCAGGCTGATCACGGCGACAGTCGACCTTGCCAACAGAGTCCTGGCCGCCTCGACAGACGCCCTGGCCAGAGAGCTTGAACAACTCCGAAAGGGCTTCAAGAACCAGGTCACTCCGGCGAAGCGTCGCATCGACCGCGAGTTCCGCATCGAGGAGGATGGCGTTGTGGGCGGCTTCCGGCTGCGAAGCTACGACCTGATTTGGCCTGTCTTGAGCAGAGCCGCGTTTTTGGGAGTCGAACAGATCAACGTCCGAACAGCATCCATTGCGGAAATTTCTGCAAACCTCCAGGACATGCGGCGAGATCCCCGCTGTCACGTTGCGCTGCAAGGCCTTCCAGAACTGTCCGACGTTGTGGACGTGACGGAGCCAGAGAGCACGCTGGTCCTGACGAGACCGACCACATCTCCTACGAAACGACAGGCCCAACCCGCGGGCCGCGTCGAGCTCCAGGCAATAGTCAAGCTGCTGCCCGCTTCGAGCCCTAAGCCTGAGCCGTCACCGACCAAGTCGGCCTCGACGCCCTCTACTCCTTTCGCAGACACACCCGCTGCTCGAAGGATTATTACCTCATCTCCTTGTCTCCGGTCGACACCCTCTACCGGCTCGATACACCTGACGCCAGCACAGAAAACATCCCCTACTGGGGCCAGCAACGGACCCAAAGCGTTCAGAGCTCCCTCGTACGACGATTCCTCGTCAAGTCTGCAGAGCATGGAGGAGTCGTCGCCGCTCCAGTCGCCAAGCAAGCTCAACCGGCCCGTCGCCCCTACTCCTTCCAGGTGGAACCGAGCCAAGTCCTCGACGCCACATTCGAAGACCCCATGCCGGCATGGGTCGGGCATGGGACTGGTCGACGCAATCCCGCCATCTACGCCGCAGCTGCCGGCTTCGACCTTCAAGGGCATCGACGTCAACGACTCTGCGCTATTTAACTTTGGGCCGATCTCACCGTCCTTCAATTCGCCCTCTTGGCTTGGCGGCTCTGTTGACATGCGTAATTCTCGCCGCGGCGGCCTGAAGAAGAGCAGCCGCAGAAATAGCGAGCCGCTGATCCGAAGTTGCTACAGAAACCAAGCCGCTGCTCGCCAGTCCCTCTCACCGCAAAAGCTCTCGTTCAGCAATGCATTGTTCCTCAACAACAATGCTGCCGCTGCCGCTGCCGCTGCCGCTGCCGTCGCCGCCACTACCCCTTCTCCCCAGCCTCCACACAATCCACACAATCACCTCGTTTCTGCCACCATGAATGCGGACCAATGTCGAGGACCGGATGCCCCCGAGATGTCTCAGTCTCCCGATGTCACCATGGGCGGAACCGTTACACCTACAATTTCATGGGCCAAGATGACTGGCCGCGCCCCCCCCTCCGTTGGTGTCCGGAGCACACCAATGACGAACGCGGCGGCCGGCCCGAAGAACGTGTTCAATGTCGACATGCGCCAGAACCTCGACATCTTTGGCGGATCACAGGCCGCGTCTCCGGAGCGCCGGGCTTCTGCCATTGACCAGCTCGCTCAAATCGCGGAAGGGTGTTGCGCCGGCCAAGCCAACGTCGTGGTTACGGAGGAGCACGGCAGGCTCTTGGTCCGGTTTAAGCTGCCGGTCGAGTATGCCTCCAAGTTTCCGGAGAGCCAGGGCTTCGACGAGTCTCGCTTCATGATCACGCCCTCGGCCATATCGTCCTCGCCCAGAATTACCTTCAAGGGCCACTATTTGTCTGTCGACGCTGCCGTGGCTTCGCCGAGCCCGTCTCTTGCACAACCCTCGTCCGCCGCCGTGGCCGCAGCTCCAGAAGGGACCATGGATGTCCCCGACCTTGCACCTTCACCGCCTGCTCAGTCATTGTCAGTGGACGAGACGGCCCATCCAGGTGTCGACAACACTTTTCAGATCTCTGCTAACTCCACGGACGACTTCACCATGGAAGAACAGTCCACTACAATTCCGTGGCTTGAAAACTCGGGACGAGATTCACTCGACAACGAAAGCCTCCCGTCACAAGGCACGCCTCCAAATGCGAATGGCCAACTCGACAGCTGGTTGACGAAGCCTTTGCGGACACCGGTCATCAACGACTTGGCGATCACGGTGTTTGCAGGCGACAAAACCGCGAAGAGCCCTGCGCAGCAGCAGATGTCGACGCCGACGGCCGATGCCATGGATGCCATCCCGACAGATGCATCCAACCTCGCCACATCTTTCACTCCTGTCAACCAATCGACTCCTCAAAACGGCATCACCCAAGCCAGCGGCGCGGGTAAACACACGCAGCATGTCCCCGATTGGGGACGCTGGCACGTGCAGCAGCACGACTACGACAGTCCCGGCCGCGCCTACATGCGAGAGTTCATCAAACGTTCCAAGCCTAAGCAGCTTTCGGCGACAGAGACTGGCTCTCCCATCGCCCCTCCTGCGAAACGCCAGCCTCTTGGGGCTAAGAGTCCCAATGCTGAGAGTCCGCAAAAGGGGAAACGCAAGGCCGGCAGCGAGAAGCTGGACGCACAGTCTCCGCTTAAGAACCGAGATGATGCGCCTGTACCGAAGCGCTCGCGTCGGCACGGAAAGATAACACCTCGAGCCGAGGCCGATCACGACATGGACGGCCCCAAGATGGCGCAGCGACCCGGGATGATGGAACAAGGCGCGGCTCGAGTCGCGGAAGACGCAGACGACGACCAAGACAACGAGGAGATGGGTAACGTGCCAGCCACACGGCGATCGTCGCGGCTGCGCAGACAGGGTAGGGCAGTGGCCGCGCCACCAAAGTCGTCCATTCCAACCCCAATCAAGTTCGGCGGCCGCTCGGCGGCCGGCTGTGGGACCGCCTTGAAGTCAACTTCGCGGGCCGATCAGCAAGACTTGACCTACCAGACGCGCATGAACACTCGCAAAAATAAGGGAAATGCAGAGTATCCCGCGCAGTTTCTGGCCAAGCAGCCATCCGACGAGATGGAGGTGGACGGCGCCGCCGGTGAGGCTGTGCAAGCAGCGGAATCGTTCAACGGGCGGAAGCGCGTGGGCTGGAAGGATCCCATCGAGTCGAACCAGGACGAGAAGCCCAGGAGAGGCAGGCCCCCCAGGTCGAAGGCCACGCAGGGCAACGCAAACGTTGCGAAGACGACAAAGGCATCAGCAACTGCACAAAGGCAGCGCACCGCCAAGGTAGCGGCGAACCTGGGCATGTCGGCCAACGGGACCCCCGCCAAGGCAGGCCGAGTAACGCGATCCTCGGCGCGGATTCAAAAGTAATCGTGGCCCGAACCGTCATGGGAGGAATGAATGATGTGGTGAGGACATGCACGTCGTGACTGAAGAAGGGGTGAGGATATGACGCGGTGATTCGAGAAGTTGGGATTTGCGAAGTAGCATGTCGAAGCGCGGCGATTACTTCTTTCCACCTGGGCATTTTGTCGCGAGAGCAGGCGTTTCGAGATACCCCTGCATTTGTGTCTGAGCATGATGAGATTGATGATGTATGAAGCTAGGCCTTGGTATCTGATTCTATGGATAGCGAGCATGTTGGTGGGCCTGGGACGAAGGAACTCATGCCCAGCCCAATAGCTCTCCTTGTCACATTCAGAAAATCTACGCCTATATACGCCACTAGCAGCTACATCTGCTGGAGTCAGTATTCCACTTTTGTTTAGCCCGTTTGGCAAACGCGATACTCCTGCTCCGTTGATTAACCTGATTGTCGGAACCCGACTGTTTAGGCACGCAGTATCGTGTCACGAATTCATAAGATGCCTTGTGATTCTAGACATCTGGCATATTTTTAAGTCTTAATGGCATTCGCGGTCCTATGGATTATAAAGACAGGACCTTCGGTCTTTGAGCATATCGACAACTTGAAGGCTCGCCTGGAAAGCACTCTGCCATGCGTGAATGTAACAAATGAGAAGCAAATCGAATGGGCAAATCAATGAGCAGACCCTGGCCTTGCTCTTGGCTCGTGGTGCCCTATCAATAAGTAGCTAGCTCCATATACGTCATAATCATTTTCGATTAGTGTTAGCTAGAAATGCCAAGAGAAGGAGAATGGTGGTGTTATGGGAACGGGCATGGATCACGGCCGCCATGACTGCGATACAGTTGGTGTCTACCACCGGCATTCTGGAAACTGCCGGTCTCGGTCTTACTTTGTCGCTGCATGCGTTGTCCACGCCTGAGGCCGCTAATCATGTGTGCAAGACGCATATCCCTGGAACTATTACGGCATCATCGCGGACGAGACCAACGTTGCAGAGGAGCTAACCCTCCTCAAGGCACAGGTCAAGCCCACCGAACAAGAAGTCCTTGACCGCTACAACGCGCTTCTTAAGTCACCAAATCGCATCAAGATAAGTAAATGGGTCGACGACTGGCAGGTCGCTCTCACAGAGGCACGACGCCTCGGAATAGCTGAGACAACAGGGCTCAAGCCAACCCGAGCCTTCCTGCAAACAGTCTACCCGCTCGACTCCTCGTGGGCTAGCTACTGGCTCAACGAGATGGACATGCAAGCCCACAGAGATCTCCCCGGTTGGAAGGCAGCCTTCCCAGACGGTCTGAAGATCAGCCGCATCTTCGCAAGAGCACAGAATGCGAAGAAAACGACTCCGTCGTCAAACAAGGGCGCATTTGCAAGCTACCAAGGCGTCTCTGGTAATAACCCGAACCCGGCAAGCGCGATCGGGTCAAACAACAAGCCCCGATGCATCTGCGCTCAAATATTGGTACTCGGATTGCTATGATCTCAACGAGGTCATAAGACCAGATGGCTGGAAGCCTAAGGAAGATACCTAGGGCATAGTCAAGCAAAAGCTCCAAGACCCTACGATCAAGGGTCGAGTGGAACGCTCAATTCAACGAAGGAAGGAACGAGGGACTCAGGCAGCCACGCAACCCCAAGAGTCTTTACATGCCAATTGCTTCACTTCTCGTTTGATATGAGAGATATCTTTCAGCGATTTGGTACTGGGGTATAGATACTTTTCGATACTGTATCGATTAGCAGGCCGGCTTGTGGATGTACCATTCCGGCGCAGCCCGGGCTGACAATCAAGCAGAAACATGTGTACATCGGGAAATGGCTTTACTGGGAACACGGTAAGAGAGCAGTGGATTCGAATGAGAAGCCAGGGCTCTCGACGTAACTGCTATGATGAGCCGCAATTCCCCAGGATACCGGACCTTTCCGGGATTTGACAATTGACGTGGAATGTGGCGGCATCTAGAAACCTGGCAAGAACGCAAACATGTTGAGCTGATCAGTCTGCAATAGCCCAGACTCCCCCCTCACACATACCAGGGGGTTTGGACGTGCCAATCCTCGTAACTGATGATGAATATGGATCAGCCATGCGGATCAGCCGGCTTCTAGGCCCGTTGGGGGCCCGTTGAGGCCCCGTTGGGCCCCTCGTATCCCACGTCAGGTGGGAACGGTGAATCATCAAAATCGTCAAAGGCGCGGCTGAAACAATGAAGGGCGCATCTAACCAGAGCATCCCAGCCAGTGCCAATAGCTCCTGGGGTTTCGAGATAGCACACAAAACGTTGTGCACCTACTGGCGAACCTCTCGACGGGCCACACACGCCCCACATTGACAAGGGACATTTTGTATTGCACCATCCTGGCTGCAGCGCAAGTCGGTCCCTTAAGTGCGTGGATTATACGCACGGCGAGTGTAAAAGGTCTTTATTTAAGAAGAGCTGTTGTTTGAAATGTTTCCTTTCGGCGATAAAAACGGATATTTTATCGCGGGAAAATGCGACTTGCCTCTGAGAGACAATAAAGTGATGCATCAAATTCGAAGCAGAAAGCCACAGTTGAACAGCCCAGTCAGTACGAGTACGGACACGACGGTCTCCACTATTTAATCCGTACTCAGCAATAACTACCTTCAACGGGAAGCATGATGTGGCCACCATCGACGATGAAGATGAGTGATGAGTTCTAAATGCAACAAGTCTTGACGGATGCTGTGTATAAAACGGGCTCAAGATCACATCTAGCTCCTTCCAAACGCCATCAGCAACCCATAAGACGACTTTGAGCCTAAACATCGAGCAATCACAGCCTTATCATCTATCTTTGAACATCACCACTCGTTTCACAATGCAGTTCACACTCGCCATGGTCTTGATCGCCCTTCAGGGTGCCGGAGTTTTGTCTGTCTCGATCGAGACGCAATGCGGCAAGCTTGGCGTCAACGATGTCGACAGGTCCAACCTCGGTCCGGACGTCGACCCTAACAACATCCGTCCTTGCAAGGAGCACCCGGAGGCCGCCGCCGCCAACCCTAACTCGCTCACCGAGCGCGCTTGTTACCTCGAGAAGACAGTCGGATGCAGCATAGGAGGTTACTGCTTTAAGCAGTGTGACCCGACTGTGCCAGGCGCCTGGTGCTGGACGGCCCAGAATGCCGGCTTGGGTCACTGGGTCACCTGCACTGTTGATGCTGATTGCACCGTGGCTCAGTCTTGCGGCGTCGGAACCTGCGACGCTTGTGGGTGCAGCTGCTAATTCTGCCCCGAGACTGGAACCATGAGCCGAAAGATGGGTTGAGAGATATGAGAAACTAGCTGGGAAATGAGTCTCCGAGAAGTTGTCGAGTATGGTATTAGCTGTATGTCGACGATTAATTAGATTAGTCTCTTGAGAGGTCGAGCACAGTATTAACTGCATGTCGACAATAAATCCTTTTGGCCGTCACATGAAGCCATTTGAGACAACCCTACCCCCTATGTGGAGGACTTGAGTGAAACATGAGGAGCGGCTCGCCCTTTGGCGACTCAAAACGAGGAGTTTTCAGCACAATTGCAGGAAAGGCGTACTCGTACTTCGTAGGAGAGCGACAAAGAAACACTAAAAGAAGAAAATATCATTTCCAGACAAATCTATGCATGGTTCCATGGACCAAGGAATAATCTTTATTCATAAATATTGATTGATTAATTAGTATTTACAAACGAAGGCTTCTGTCTGTCCCTGCGGGCGATACTACATCGAGTTATGTTCAGCTCCTGTCGAGCTACGACGTTGTCCGGCCGATAAGCTCAGGTGGAAAGGCCCAGCCCTCACTCCAATGCATTCCTGCTGATGCTTTAGCGACATACGGGGGTTGCCGTTCTGAGGTCCTCCGAATCTCTGTCCTCGGGCTGTAGCTAAGATCTTGTGGAGGTGCTCCAGCGCTAGAAGGCGCCAGAGATTATTGTGGTATGATGCAGTGTGGCGGGCCTGTCGAAGTCGTTAGTTTAAACCTTCAAATCTAGGATATAACTTCGAAGGTTACGGCTTAAGATAGAAACCTACATTACGCACGTCCGAAGTATCGTTATGGATATTATATTTCGGAGAACGTCTATATCAGAGAGCTTCTGGTAGGGATTTGAGACTTACCTATTTCCGTGGACTAAATGCCCATAGACTCCGAAAATTAAATCTATGCGGCCGATAGGTTGGTGGGTGAAATAATTTCAGTTATCGCACGCGCATGTCTGCTCGCCTGGACTACATGGCCTGCCGACATACCCGCAGGCGGTGACGTTTTTGGGGAAGGTATTAATGCTTAGTAAGAGCTGCGGCAAGACTAAATTTAAGCTTAGATTAAGAGAATCCTACTTCGTACGGCATTTTATATACATGGAGTATTATAATATTACTCGTATCGAACTTGAGGGAGAAAACGAGTATGTATTATCGTATACCCCTGTAGATAAGTAGTAGCGTTCCCGACATAGACTAGCTGCATTTTAAGCGGCTTTAAAACCGACCTCTGTATACTCGTACTTGTAACTCCCAGAACGGCGAGGAGGGGCGCGATAGCTGGAGAGCCTTGTGGATGTGGAAAAGAACATATATATTCGATGCCATGAGAAATCCCAGTTCTATAGTAAGGTATCTTCTAGCGAATGAGTTGTGATAATTCCCTTGGAAATATTATATCTTCGTGTTTAATGGCGGGTTTGATCTAACTGGTAGTCTCGCGTGTGTCCCCATGGCGCTTCCCGTGCCTCAGCTCCGTCATGTCCCGCTCACGCCGACCATTCACTCGATTTCGGTTTGTACGGGCGAGTCCTCCGGCCCCGATTCAACGACCCTCGTATCCCGAAGCGTGCTCATTTGGTCGGGTCCATCTTCCACCTGCCTCGATTCAAGACTCCAGCGTATCCGCAGGCGTCTTGTACCACGGGAACGCCTCCTTAATGCTCTGCCACATACTCTTGCCCGTCGCATTGTCGTTGCACTTGCCACTGCTCCCCAGCCACCTCTGGATGCCATTCACGTACCCGTCGCACTCGTCCCTCACCTTATCCAGCACCTCGTTCTCGATGCCCCCGTGCTCAAACTCCCACTGGCAGATGTTGTTGCCCCTTGCCTCTCGTCCGTAAAACTTTGCCCACTTGCTGAGCGTCAGCTTGCCCGCCACGTTCTCGCCACACTCCAGGTCGAGGTGCGCCATGGCCTCCATGAATTCGACGAGCGAGCCCGTGTTCCAGCCCTCGAAGGCGCAGATGTATGCGATGGCGCTGCCCCGCAGAGCGAAGCGCGCGGAGCGAGGCGGGATCCAGAATAGTGGCGTCTCGAAGAGGGCGTTGATGGCAGTGTGGTAGTCCTCGGTGGTGTAGTTACGACCATTTCGACAAAATGTCTTGCCTTTTGGAATTGGAAGTTTCTCCTTGAGAACGCGATACTTGGGGAGTCTCTGGTTCCAAGGTATTCTGGCGTGGATGCCGTCGTGCCGCTGGAACATGTGTTGTCCTGGGTTGGAGGCGTCGTGGTGCGCGGTGTAGATGCCGTCGGGAAGAGAGGGATCAATGCGAAGGCCGGCTATTGCGACAGCCGCTAGTGACATGAGTAGGACCGACGATGTCTTCATTTTCGTTGAAAGAAAGCAGAATCTCTATTGATTGGGCAAGCAGCACAACAGGTATCAAGATGAGAGGAAAGCCGGTTCCGGAGAGGAAAGCCGGTTCCGGAGAGGAAAGTCGGTTCCCAAGAGGAAAGCCCTGCCTTCTCTCCATAAATCCTGCCGAGGCGTAGATATTGACTTTGTAGCAAGGTTTGGATCTGGGTCAGCCGTGGAAGCTTGATGCCTGGTGCCTGTGGCTTGCATCGTGGGATTTCCTTGCCGACGTCGTGTTCGCCGCCCGGCCAACTTTACCACCGCTCGATAAGTCGCGCGCCGCGGGGATGTAGCGACTGAGCCGACTCCGTTACGACAGGAGGGGTCTTTGAGACGCCCAACCACAGGCGTTCAACAGCCTACTACTTCGCAGGCGGCGCTCAATTGACTTTGTCGCTCAGAGGCTTTTCTCCGCAAGCGGCTCCTTTAGACCCACGGACTTTTTGGGGGTTTGGTAATTACTTCGTACCTCAAAGCCATAAGATGGCAAGGCTCGATATGATATGAATTACTAGTATCCTAGATTGGGATAAAATTACGGAGTACTTCGCTTTACCATGTTTAATTGCGAGTAGGCGCTCGTGGGCACCCGTTGTTACAGGCTAGGTGGTTGTGGCGGCGAGACTCGATGACATCATGGCAAAGCAAGTTCACAGCTTACCATTGCAGTCATGCGCATATGTACAATGACGTACATAGATAGATAAGATAGAGTCTGGCTGCTGGAGTTTTGACTGCGCCTTTTTAAGCCCTGATATTCGTCTCGACGAGGAGGGTAAGCCGGAACCGGAGGTTGTGAATGCGGCCGTTTTGCTCCGTTTACGAGTAGGCCTGGATCGATGGATCAGGGCGCATCGAGCGGGGCGTCGGCGACCCCGCGATGCTGGCGGGCGGCCGACGGCGGGCAACGAGGGCGGCCCTCGGTCTGTCTGTCTGTCGTCACGCACCCGTCGGCGGGTCTGTCGATGGCGGTCTGTCGATGGCGGTCTGTCGATGGCGGTCGGTCGATGGCGGTCGGTCGACGGCGGTGTCTGGATGCGGTCAAGCAGCGGTCGGGCGTGGACGGCAAGTCTGCTGATCCTCGCCGTTGGTGGCTGTAGCAGGAGTCGGCGACGGCGACGGCTGGCGCACCTGCGATAACGGGGAGCAACATCCGGGTCACGGGGCAACGGTGGCGGTACGAAGAAAGAAACGCGTCCAATCTAGAGCAAACACAGTACTGTGCGTCCCGGGCACGAGCCACACTGTACGGCGTTGAGCATCAGCTGGACGGCGATACATGCGGCGCGCGTCTGGCCGAGTTGGCCACGCCCGTCCTTAGTTGCCGCTGCAGCCCAGGAAAGTCTTGGGGCTGAACACCCGCAATGTCGGGCGGCGACACATTACACTGTGGCACGGCCGGCTGGTGCGACGACGACGGACAGAATGCGACTCGTGAGCGTGGCGGCGGCTGGGGAGCAGACCGGCCATGTACCCCATGTACCTGCTCTGTCCCCGACTCGCGGACCAGAGGCCACGGCGAGCTGCCAGCTTGGAGCGGTCGACGCGTTGAACTCATCCTCATCAGGAAGCCAAAGCTCCGCCGGCGCTTTCACCTGCTCTACTGTGCAGGCGGGCCCGGACAGCCGCATTCGCACACGGTGACACGGCGCTCGTTCTGGGAAATTGCAACCTGATGGCGTCGAGCTGACAGCTGACGACGGTCAGCTCGCACGCACACGACCGGCCAGCACGAGTCCTGGCCGAGTCACCAAACCACCGCTCGCCCAATACATTCCGGCGACATCCCTCCCTCTCGCCACCAGCAGCCGAGTCAGGCCGCCGCCTCAGCCCGATGAACCAAGCACACAAGGCACTTACTTGATGGCTTTGAGTCTGTTGACCTCCCGCTGCGCCAGCTGCCGCTTCCAGCTGCACGTCGCCCGCTGTAACGTCCGTCCGGCCATCCCTCCACTCCACCGGCTCCACTGGGAGCTGCCACAGGCCCTTCACCGAGCTGGTGCCCTGTCTTATCTGGGATTATGCCATGTTGCGAGACGGGAGATGCATCGGAAGCCCTGGAGCGCGGCGTCATGGGCGCGTGCTGCCGTCAGCAGTCTCGCGCGTCCGCGTAGGGCGCTCGCATGCGAGCAATCATCGTCGGCATCTGCCAACATGCAACTCAGCCCCGTCAGCTGCCGCATGGCCCGAATAACGTCCAGGCGACTTGGCCCCGTCTCTGGCGCGACACGGAGACCATTTGATCCCTGGTACCAATGGTGCGGCACTGTGCTTGGCGGCTGAGATGCATCAGGAAGGTACTTGCCGCGTACTTCCCCGTTCTGGCGCCCGCCAAGCCCCCCGGATTCTGCCTCGGATGGTCGCTGCCTTGTGATGACACAAGAAGGATCTACCGAGGCTGCGCTTGCCTTATTATTCTTGCTACTACTCCTCCTCTCCCTTTCGCTTCTCCCTTGTCCATCTGCAGTCTTTCTTGCCCCAGGCCATCCAAACAACACGGCTGCTCGGACGAGCAAAGCGACAACCCAAAGACTCTAGCCGGCGCAAAGGCTCCCGTACTCCGTGCTCTATATACTGTACGGGGGGAGGCACGAGTCGGAGCGTCCCTCCAACCCGCCAGACGGCGCCGCCACCAACCTCCACCGACTCTCACACACCTGCTCTGCGCCTGTCTGAGCTCCGGTCGCCTTGCCGTACTCACACCCAATCAGTGGAGCCTCCCTTTCCGGCTGGACCCGGTGCCACCGAAGGAGCCTCTTCACCCCGGTTCGGCATCCCATATTATGACTCGATCCCCGTCCGGTATTTTCGCATCGTGGGTGTTGGTACAATAACCAGAGAAACCTCGAGCGCCAGCACCGAACCTTGGCTGGTTGTGCATCGTACGGATCTGGATTCGACGATTCCATATTATTTACTGACCCGCAATCATCCCCTCGCCAACAGACACGCCACGCTATACATATCTCGCCGACCGCAGCCTCTCCCCAAACAACACGCCAGCCTGCAAACCGACCACTTCTGTCCGTCCGATCAAGCAAGCAAGGTGATCCAAGGCACCATCTCTTCGAACCTGGCTGGCCAGACTCGCGACGCCAAACCAAAGCCCGGCAACGCATCCACGTCCACAACCACCATGTCGCCCAAGTTGTCAGAGGCGACCTACTACCTCGTCCCCAACCTCCGCGCCCTCGACCCCTCGGCGCGCGAGGTCGACCTCAACGCCCATGTCTGGGTCCAACCGACCGTCATCGAAGACGAGGACCTGACGTTTGGTGGCAAGTCCCTCAGTACCTGGTACGAGGAGGAGCGACGGCGCCTCAGCAGCGGCAGCAGCGACGATGGTCACGGCAACGACCAGCCCGCGCATGGCGAGGAGCGCAGGGGGCGGCAGCGCACGAGGAGGTACCACAAGGGCAGTTCCAGGAAGAGCCATGACCACAAGTGAGGCGGGCTGGACGCGACCTTGCCTGACTCTCGCTCTCGCGTGTGCTGCCCGGTCACGCCATGGTTTCTCGACCATACCTCGCTGGTCGCGCTCGTCTCCCCTCTCCGCCCCCTCTCCGCCTACCCGGCTGCCACTTTGCGCCTGCATCGACCATTCCGCCAGAAATACATGACGATACAGCGGCGCCATCGTCCTGGCTCGTAGATGAGCCTTAGATTATTACCCTTTGCTTTTCTCGCGGCGGATATCCAGCAACAGCCGAGCACCAAGACTGGTACAGCTCACCACTACCTACATGACTTGCACACCGACCGCTGCGGCACACGTACACCTACATGCCTTGGCTCTGCTGTTGCGTCACCCGCCCGCGCATCATAGACACGCTTTGTTCTGTCTCGCCACCTTTCGTTTGCACCTCTCTGGCTTTTTGCATCTGGGCTACTGCATGGTTGCCTGGTGGAGTTGAGGATTATTTGGGATTAGCCATCCAGCTACATGGACATGGGTGACGGACTAGATGAGGCAAGGGAATGGAGCTAGCGAGACGCCGGCCGCGCGGGGCCGAACGGGCAGGCATTCTCCAGCTCGACTGAATGGCAGGAATACCATAACGGTACATTGGCATCATGGCCATCAGAGCCTGGGCAGCTGAAGTTCGTCGTGACAGGCCAACGTGATGGTGACTATGCAATGATGCACGACTGACGCCGGTCCGGGCCCCCCGGAGCTGAAGTTGACTGATTCCGCCTGGAGGCGCCGACACTGTGCGGGCTGGCGCGGGGTCCGCGGCGGAGGCGGGGCCGGGGAGCTGCATATGCCTGCATTCCCAGTTACTTGGCACTTGGGGCTTCCCATGCTGACGCATTCTGCGCCGCGAGCGAGATCGGCTTGCAGCGGACTCGGCCGTTTGGCTTCCAGCGACTTGCTGTACTTGGCCGGCCGTGACGTATCCAGCACGTACGTCGGAACCGAAACACGGCCAACGGGGAGGGGTATAGTCGATGCCGTGCTTGCGGGCGTCCTTGGGCCTGTTCCACGAGGGAACCGGCGTAGGTCCCGCCTCCTCGGGCGCAGGGAAGGGTCTTTGGTCGGCGGCGGCGTCCATGTTGGCTCGAAGAGGTACCACCTGCCGCAGCTCCTTTCTTCCTTTCGCCGTTCTTGTCATTGTCGACGACCTTGGCGATGCACTCCCGGGCGGTGACCATGGGGCCTTGGTACGAGCGGGATGACAGATGATGGCGGCGAGAAGGACGAGGCGGCGACGGCGCACGGAACATGGTCATGTCCCTTGTCGGAAAACCCGGGGGGCTGCTCCGTCAATGCATGCTAGCCAGGCAAATCTACTCGCGACCGAGGGCTCGACGGCCAAGTGTGTTGGCCGTCCCCTCCGTGTCGCCGCGTCCGGAATCTCCACGCGTCCCGGCCGCTGCCCCGGAGCCCGAGGAGGTTGCCCGTCCGGGACACCGCGAAACCTCAATGCTCGCGTCCGCCATCGGAGCCGCCGAGGGTGGGGTCAGTCCAGTTCCCCCATTCCGCATTGGTCCTGGCACCGGCAATGGGCGCACCGGATCTTGTCGTGCGTGCTCCAGCCGAGACAGCGCGCAGGCCGGCCAACCCTCCCGTCTCATCTGCGCCACGGTGTCCCCATGGGGGTTGCATACGGATGGAGGAGCAACCGCAGCAAACCCGACCGACCCCCGTCGCCTCGCACAGGCTGCGAGACGGCGAGAAGGGCGGCGGTGGACATGCATCATAGTCGACCGACTGAAGGCCGGATTGGCCGCACGGCGGCAAGGAAATGCCGGCGGCACTTGTTGGATGGTGCTTCCGAGTTCCTGGATTGGTCGCCGCGGCGCGGGAGGGGCCCGTCCTTGCTGGATTGTCTGATCTTCCCCTCCCGCCCGGTCCTGAGGTGGCGGGTGGCACCGGAGAGCGAGCGGGAGGGAGGGGTGGAGCAGAGGGAGATGGGCACGAAGGTCTCGTCGACGGCAGGTTTATCCTACATCACATACGAAGCTCCGGCCATTCACCGTCGGACTGATGCTCGCTCGCGGCGTCGTGCCCCATGCCCCCCCGCAGAATAGGCGATGACGCTGGGCGACGGCCAAACGGGTGGCGATGCTGTCGGCGGCCGTCAACCGCGGCCGGCAAGCCGAACGGCGGTTCCGAGGCACGGGGCAAATAGCATCTTGCAAACGCCGATGCCGCGACCCACCCCCATCGTCTGAGACATGCGAATCATGGTGGGATTAGCAGGCTAGGGCCAAATCTGGCATTCCTTGATGTCTTGAGGCCGGGCGTCCGTCGCCCGACTTTTAAAGAGGCCCGTGGTGCACCCTCTCTCTCCCTGATCTGCGTTGTTGTCACTCGGACTCAACACCACCCACTCCGGTATCAGCCATCAGGAGGAGCTTCACCGTACCCGATAGGTAACGACACAACAAGCGCAGCATGCAACATCACCGGGCCCTGCGCCGCCCATCCTCCACCGCATCCTCCACCGCCTCCGCCTCGTCGTGGGGCTCGCACGACGATGGCGCCGCCCCGGCCCCGCGC
>NRSZ01000312.1:5018-19682 GCA_002901185.1 Tolypocladium capitatum | reverse complement strand
TCGGTCGTCTCCGTCGGTCGGTCGTCTCCGTCCGTCCGTCGTCTCTGCCCTTCGCGAATTCGAGACGGAGTGCCGCCGTCCTCGCCCGCCACCCTCGCCCACCCTCGCCGTCAAAGCGCATTCGGACCCCCTCTCGCCAACACAAAGCTCATCATGGCAGCCGATCTCATCATGCCCACGCTCCCCGGCAACCAGCACCGGTCCCGGCACTTCTTGCCGCCGAGTCGCCCTCTCCATAACAGATCCCAATCCTACCACGTCTCGGGGCCTCAGATCTCTCCCATCAGCATCTCCGACGCCGGCAGCAATCACGCAAACTCGACTCCTCCGTCTCCGAGGGGACACCGTGAGCGCCTGGGTCGTCCCATGTACATGCCCGCCGTTCTGCGACCGTGTGACGAGTTCCCCTCCAAGAAGGTTGCCCGTTGCAAAACGACCGGTTCGTCGTCCGACTCCGACTCGGATTCCACCTTGCGCCGCGCCAACTCGAATATCATGGCCCTGGCCTCGCTCGGTGGACTGGGCCACCGCTTGGGCCGTCGCTCCACCGATGACAGCGCCAAGACGTTGGACGGGGACTGGAACCTCGACTCTTTCCCCGAGGTGACGGCCTTGCCGACACGAAAACACTGGAAGGTGAGCGCGTACCCTCTTACTCGACATGTCGGGGAGCCCATCACTCTGCGTCTTGACTCCGGAAACGCCTGCGAGATGGCATGTGCCTCCGTTTCGCGCCGACTGCATGTCCTTACAATTGCTAACATGCATGGCAACCAGCCCGATCCCGAGTCTTCCATCTGCGATGACCCCACTTGCAAGCGCAGTTTCAGCTATTTCGTCCGACGTCATCACTGCCGCAGATGTGGTCACATCTTTTGCGACTGGCACTCGAACTACGTCCTTCCACTGGACCAAGACGCCCACTTCAACCCACGCGCTGCTCTTTCTCGAGCATGCAACCATTGCTACCAGGAGGTCAAGCTGTTGCATACCAGCCAGTCCTCCAGCTCCACGTCATCCGCGCCACACGCCACGACGTCGACCCCGATGACTGCTCGGCCTGCCGGTGCGACTCCAACGACCCCTGGCGGTCCTGAAGTGGCTGCCAGCGTTCCACGGGACTGGAACTGGAGCACCTTCTAGACGTTGTGATGAGGCCAACAAGACTGCGGAATGGGTTCGGGTGCCTCTTACCTGGAGCAGCCGATAAGGTGACGGCGCCGTCTGGCAACTTTTACGCCGGCTATGCAACCTCTCGCCCTCTGGGTGGTTTCTTTCACCCGTTCCACTTACCCCTGGGCAGTGGGCACAAGCGGTGCTCGGAGCGAACCTAACTTGACGAATCAACTACGCTACGACTGATTATAGATATTCTAGAATACGTGCCCTTGGGGGTCAAAGTTCCTACCGGAACACGCCCAATCCGGAATCTGTGCATCGGGGCTGGGTCTTGCTTCGCCAGCTTCTTGATCTTGCTTTTATTCCCCGTCTCCTAGGCTGCATCTGCTGCTTGGTTTTTGAGTCCCGTCTCTCTTTGAGCGGGCCGTTGGCGTTGGGTTGCAGCGAGGAGTTTGGTCCGGGATGCGAGTCAGATCTCTACGGAGACGGATTCCGACGTGAGTTTTTCCGCATTTGGCGGACATGGGATTTGATATATGCACCATGTCCTGAGGACATGTCTGCCACAGCGATGGGAATACCCCCGGATGAGAAGGATTGCAGGATCCTAGCAAACGGACTGTTTAATGGTTGAAGCCACCTTGATTTGCGCATTGCCAGTGACGTACGTAACACTCGGCGAATCGGGGACGGCATCGAGTCAAAATTGCAATTCTCGGAGCAGAAACTCCCCGTTCTGCCATTAATGAGATGGCCATGCCACCTGCTGCTAGCCACGTTTTTCAACCGTACAAGGCACGAAAATGCACGAAAACTCCCCAAGTTCCCATGACGCTTCCCCTCCCATTCCCAGGGAACGATGCTCGCCCCATGCAGAGACTTGACCGCCCCTGGGTCGGTGGAAGGCGGTTCCAGCAACTCCATCCCCGAGTCCACCGTTTGATGAATCACATGGCCGTCTATGCCACAAATCGCTTCTCTCTTACACCGATTTTAAGCCCTTTGCTTCGTCTTGCCGTTCGCCTTCTCAGGCGTGCGCTCCTCCTCGACAATGGCCATGGCGCTGCCGTTGGCCATGTCCCCATCGCCGTACACTTCCCTCTCGACGCCACGGGCTGCATCCCAGCCGGCCTTCTCGGCCAAGGTCACGTTGCTCTCGCGACGGTTGGCCTTGCCGTTCATCTTCTGGGCGGCGTTGCTGCGCTTCACGTAGCTGGCGATGAAGAAGCTGACGAAGAGGTAGGTGAGAGGAGCCAGGTACAGCACGTTGAGCCAGATGGCAAACGTCTCTCCGCCAGTGCCTATGCAGGGCTGTGCGACGTAGGTCGTCTCGGTGGTGGTGGTGGTGGTGGCCCCCTTGACGGAGCCAAGGGCGGCGGCACCGTCCTTGGCGACGGCGCCGAAAATGACCTTTCTAAGCATGTCCAAGCCACTACTGACGGCGGTAGGCATGACAGAGTCGGCCGGGGTGACCGGGGGATGGACCGAGGCCGGGGCAACGCTGGTGACGGTGATGGGGGCGACGTAGGTGACGAAGGAGTGCGCCATGGCGTACGACGCGCCGACGAGGAACTGGGTGATTTGCATCGTAGTCAGGGTGCGCTTGATGCCCATGGGGACCTTGATGGAGAATGCGGTCAACGTGTAGTACGTGTACTGGAGGAACAAGGAGTTAGCATTCGCAAGAGCGCCAAGCAAAGGCCAACGTGGAGGAGGGTGGCGACTCACCATCAGGGCGTGGATAAAGGAATTGACGAGCACAAACATCCAGATGGGAGCAGACATGTAGCGCATACCCGCCCACATGCACATCATGGCACCGGCGTGGTGGTACGTCTGCAGCGTGGAGCTGAACTTGCCCTTGGCGAGGATGATGAAGGTGTCGAGGACCTCGTAGAACTTGCTCAGGTAGAAGATCCAGCCGTAGTAAGCGAGGCCCTCGTTCCAGATACGGCCCATCTGAGCGCTGCTGGGGCTGCCAGCGTGCATGCCAGAGGCTAGGGCAGCGGGATCTGCGCTCGTCCACCGGGCAGACGTCTCGTTGAAGTAGATGGAGCTCCCCAGCCCGGCGGGGCCATGGAGGCGGCAGAAGCTGTCGGCGGTGGCAGCCAGGCCGCCGGGTCCCAGGGGGTTCGCGATACCCCGGCGCATGCCGCCGAGCATGCCCCAGAAGGTCCAAGCCGAGTACACGGCGAGGAAGACGTTGTGCAGGACGACGAAGACGGCGAAGGGGCGCGTCCTGCTGATGGGCCAGGGCCGCTGGCTGCGCGAGCGGTTGCACTTGTTGAGGGCCTTGGCCGAGACGGCGTAGAGCGTGGCAAGGGTCAAGGGGACGCGGGGGTCGAGGGCGGCGGCGAAGACGTTGTCGGGGATGTTGAAGGGACGCAGGATGGAGAACGGCACCGAGGCCGGGGGAAGAGGAGCGGGCACGCCGCTGGGAGGGAAGCTGAAGAGGCCGGCGTCTGGCAGGGAGCCGACGATGCCAAGACCCGAGGCGGCCATGGTGGTGGCTGTGGACGTGGTGGGTGATTCTCTACGTGAGAAACGGTAGACGACGATTCAGTCGCGCAGCGGCCCAAGATTGGAGCTGGGTCAGCCGGCGTCGTCCGGGCCTCGTGGCAGCCGTCGACGGCTCGTCGGGACAGCCTTGGAGCGGCACGAAGAGGCTGTAAGCGGCAGAGGTGCGGGCGGCGCAATTGGTATGCCGGCCCGAGGTCCGTGAGGTCCGTGAGGCGGGCCGTAGTCGAGGACGGCGCAGATGCGGGCCCAGAGGACTGGACAGGCGAGGCGGGAGGAGGATATCGGCGACCGGGGGGGACGAGGACGACAGGCAGGAGCGGGTTGAGGCTTGCGGCGGCGCGTCGGGTGCCGAGTCAGGGAGAAGCAGGACGGCCGATGTCTAGAACAATATGGGTGGAAAGGCGAAGCCCCAGCGAGGAGCGGGCGACTCTTGCTTCTTATTGTTGGCCCATACGGTTGGATTTGGCTCTGTGCCGCGGCGTCGGTATGCGCTGCGCCGGCGGCGGCGGCGGCGGGGGGGGCGTGCCTCTATCGACGGTACACGTCGGAGGCGCTACGGAGGCGCCACGGAGGCGTCGAGACGGCTTCCAGGACGCTCGTGCGCGTGGACGAGGCCGACGGCGACGTGCCCAGTACGGAGCACAGGGGGTGCGCCTCGGCCTGTCCCTGACGTGGTGGGAGCCGCAATGGCGCCAACGACCAGCGCAAAACGGGTACCGGGGCCCGATCTCTGGTGTTTTTTTTGTTGGGACGCGCTAACAAATAAGCAACTGCCTCATGGCGCGGCATTCGCCGATTCGCGGCCAACCGAGGACGGCCACACGTCCCGGCCGCTACTCCGGCCTGGCCACCCCGATTCGCCGAGCGCACTGTTGGGTTCTCGCCGCACCATCCATGCGCCTCGGCACTCCCGTCGCAGACACCGTTGCGTCGTCGGTGGCGGGTGGCGGGGCTAGTAAATCAGGCGGCGTGTCCTCTCTGGTCTCTTCCGCGCGCCGTCGCCCATGGTAGGCTCGGCATCGCTAATCACGACATGCCTCGGCAGCGAATCACGTGCGAGCGGATGGAAGCTAACGAAGCAAAGCTAAAAGCTGCGGCTCACCACGACCTCGTCCAACTACCTCGTCCAACTACCTCGTCCAACTACCTCATGAGACCATCTACAGCCCAGGTGCAAAAGCAGTCGTCGACCGTAATCTGTACACTTCACCATATGCCTTATTTCTCCGCGTCACCGACGAGCCCCGTCGCACCCGGTTAAGCAAGCCACTCGCCGCGGAGCCAGCGATTGAGGAAGTCAATCGACGCCTCTGGCTGATCCATGGGCGTCATGTGGCCGGCGCCATAGATCTGCATAAAGGTAAGGTTTCTGGCAGTCTTGAACTGGCCATAATCCTCCGTCTTCGTGCCCGAGCCAATCTTGAGGCCCTGGCTCTTGGCCGCCGCGAAGTCCTCGTGGCCGGGCCACTCGAGCGCGTTGGTCCAGGCCTGGTTGCCGAGCCAGTTGCAGATGAAGTCGGCGTCGCCGGCGTAGATGAGGACCGGAATCTCCTCCAGAAGCTTGGGCACAACTCGGAAGTAGGGCTTCATCCAGTCACCGTTCATCAAGAAGTTGCGGTTGATGTCGAAGTTGCAGCTGTCGTAGCCGTCAACCTCGACGCCGAGCGCCTCCATGACCTCGCGCTTGTTCAGCCACTCCGAGATCCAGCCCAAAGCGCTGTAGCACAGGTTGCTGTCGTCCTCGCAGTCCATGCGCACATCGTAGACGTTGCGGCCGGTACGCTGGTAGGGGCCCATGATGGCGCTGTTGCAGTAGATGCTGGCAGGAACACAGGTCCAGACGCTCTCGGAGTCGTAGCAAGACTTGATCAGGGACTGGCAGCGGGGGAGCGCATTGTCCATGGCACGGCACTCGTTCTCTTCGACGACGGGAGGGTAGCCACCGTCGCCGCAGGCCATGGGCCGGTAGTACTCGTACTGAGTGTAGCCGTCAGTCAGGCCGTTGCCGACCATGATGCTCTTGAGGTTGATGTTGCGGTCCTTGTGGGACAGGATCTCGGACGAGAAGACGGGGACGTAATGCCCGCCATAAGACTCGCCAGCAATGTGGAAGTCCTGCTTGGCATACTCGGGGAACTGGTGGAAGAAGAGGGTGAGAAGGGCGTAGACGTCCTTGCCGGCAGCAACAGTGTTGCTGACGGATCCGCTACCGTACGAGTAGCCGACGTTGACGGGTTGGTCCAGGAAGATGACGGACGCATTGGTGTTCCACGAGTGGGGGTTGTGGACGACCTCGATCTTCTTGTTGATGCTGGCCGGGCCGAGCTCAAGGAAGAGGCCCGTCAGGGAGGAGCAGCCAGGGCCGCCGTTGAGCCAGAGGACCACGGGATCGTTTGCAGGGTCGTTGCGGGACTCGAAGAACCCTCAGCCGTCAAGTTAGCAGCCGATGCCGGAGACGGATCTGGAGGAGGCTTACAGTAGAAGAGATGCTTGTCGTTGTCGTTGTCGTCGAGGTAGCCGCTGTACTGCTTCACCTTGTCGACGCCGAGCTTCGCCGGGTCGACCTTCTTGGCGCGCAGGCTGAAGTTGTCCAGCTTGCCGCCGACCTTGCGGCGACGCTCGCCGTCCTCGCCCTCGACCCACAGGGCCTGCACGTCGGCGCCGTGCACGACGTGGTCCCACTTCTTGTCGGGGATGCGGGAGTGCTTCTTGGGCCTCGCGCCCATGGCCTGCTTCTTGAAGGCCTCGACGGCCTCGGGCGCGAGCATGGCAATCTCCTCCCACGCGGCCTTGGCCTCGGAGGTGATCTCGCCAAAGGCCTCCTTGAGGGGCTTGGCCCACGCGTCGAAGCCGAGGTCGAAGCCGACGTCGTGGAAGTCGACGAGAGGTTTGTTGGCCGAGGCGCCGCCGAGGACCTTCTGGTCCTGGTAGCCGACGGCCGACGAGGCGGCGCCCAAAACGAGGGCAGATGTGGACAGCCGCATGGCGACGATGCTGCTGCCGGCAGTGGTGCGATGGTGGTTTGAGGGGGTGTTGATGGAGATGGGGCAGAGGCACGGTGAGGATGCAAGAGAGGGGAGGCGGATGATGAGGCACCGAACCGACGTAATCGGCAGCGCAGCCAGGCGCGCTAACGCTGATTGCCGACCTGCCTGATACGTCCGACATCAGCACTCGGACATTTAGCGCCTTCCGCGGTGGGCCCTGACAGCGCCCTGGATCCAGCTCAGCCCATGCGCGCGCACCCTTGCACAGCGCCGTGGATGAGCACGTGTATCCGGCTCACTGGTAATATGCAACATATGCAACGTGCCAAGTACTCGTACGGGCAATCCCGAGAACGCTCTTTCAATTGTCTACACGTCTGGTTACGAGCCGCCGCTTGCCGCAGCCTCCGCAGCCGGCCCCTCCGCAGCCGGCCCCTCCGCAGCCGCCCCCTTCTCCTTGGCCTTCTCGGCCTTCTTCTGCGCAACCTGCTGCTGCTTGAGCAGCTTCTTCATCTGGTTCTTGGTCATCTTGTCGCTTCCATCATCACCAGCCGCAGCGCCGCCCGCCTTGTCCTCTCCAGACTTGGGCACAGGCACCACGAGATCCGCCCGCGGAATCCTGGGATTACCCTTCCACTCCAGCCGACGCCTAGACATGAACTCGTCCACCACGGCGTCTGTCACCTTGGACCGTCTGTCCTGGAAGGCGGCGACGTATTTCTGGAGGTGTTCGATACACATTGCTTTCAGCTGCTGACGCGTTAGTGCCGTGTCGCAGCCGACTTTCTAAACATTCGCCTTACCTCGCCCGTGAGCAGCTTGCCGCTGTTGTAGTCGGCCTTGACCTTGGCCAGTTCCTCATCGCTCTCCAGGAAGAACTGCAGGTATTGGTATGAGACGTCGACGTCAGCATTGCCGCCCTTCTCACGGTGCTCTTCCAATGTCTCGCGGCCACCAGAAAAGGCATATCTGCTCCCTTGTTAGCTTGCGACCATCCCCGTGTCGATGCGCGTGGCTTACTTGTTGATCTTCGTCTTGACCTGCTTGGCCGTATCGCTCAAGAAAATGGCCGACGTATCGTCACTTGCCGACATCTTCGAGCCGGGTCCCTGGAGCGCATCCAGGAATCGCATGTGGATCAGGGACGGCTTCGCGAGGTGCAGCCCAGCGGCGCAGTCTCTCGTCAAGCGGAAGTAAGGGTCTTGGTCGATGGCGCAAGGGATCAAACAGGGAATAGAAGCCGTCTTTGATTCGTCGCTTCCGAAGATGTGAGGGAACGACGACGCAAACGACGTTGCGCCCTGGATGCTGGCAAAGTGAATCTTGCCGATGTTTGAGCTGCCATCGAAGCCAAAGATGGCCTTGGCGGTGTTATACGTCACCCTCTTGGAGATACGGACAACGTTCTTGTAGAACGCGCCTCCCACGTATTCAAAGTCGGAGAAGATGAAGGTCTTTTTGGGATCAAAGCCGACGGCAATGATATCCTTGGCGTTTTTCCGCGTATAGCCCATGACTTCGTCCACACTTCTGTTCTCCGAGAACAAGAACTTTTCATCTATCCAACATGTTAGTGACACGGTGAGTCGCCGGTATGTGGAGCCTCCAACACTGACCGTCTGTCAACATGATGATCACGGGCACGTCCAAAACATCTTGCAGCCACCTAGATATATCAGTAAGTCGGAATTCATGGAAACAGAGCGGCATCACCTACTTGACAAAGTCAAAGACTTGAGTGTGGCCAATGTGCATGCTGTCGCTGCTCGGCCCTCGTCCCGTGTAAAGGTAGAAGAGTTCATTCTGCCACACAGTCAGACGCAACCCCCCAGTTCATGACCCAAATGCCTTCAGCACACACCTTCTCATAGCGGTCCAGAATCAGCGAAAGGTCCCGGTGGCTAAACACAATCTCGCGGCGCAAAAACCTATGCGGCTTGTGTCCCGTGACCCTCTCGAACCGCTCCAGCAGCGCATCGTCGATCAGGTTCGTGCCAAAGTCCTCGATCAGCTTACGGTAGTCGATGGCCTTGACCTTGCCGTCCTCGCCCACCTCGCCCGAGACCGACCACGGGTTGATGTCCTGCTTGGACGACCCTGCTGGCGGGGACGTGGCATCGTGCCCCGCGGCGGGAGGGGCAGCGGTTTCGGGAGCGGAGGCCATGGCGAGAGATGCGATGGTTCGGGGCCAGAGACTCGATAGGGGCACTGAAGAGTCAGAATTGATCGTGGCAAAGTCCAGTCTCCAGAGAACGATGTGTCTTGTGTCCCCGTCCGGGTGAGAGAGAGAGTGTGTGACTGACTCAACTGGACTGCAAGGGAAAGGCGGGGCATACCCAGGATTTCATGCAGCCCGGCCAAGTACTTCGTACTGATGGCGGGGTCACAGCCCAAGAGGTACCTGACCTCGCCCCGACCAGCAATCCGAACAACCTGCCGGACGTCTTCAAAGCCCCGGCTCTTGACACACACGCACGCATCGACCTCGACTTCTACTACAGCCTCTCTACTCAACGACCAGTTACTTCCGCCGTCATGTCTCGCCAGATCAACCAACCCTCCAACCAGATCAAACTCACAAACGTCTCGCTCGTGCGCCTCAAGAAGGGCAAGAAGCGCTTCGAGATCGCGTGCTACAAGAACAAGGTCCTCGAGTGGCGCTCTGGCATCGAGTCGGACCTCGACAACGTCCTGCAGATCCCCAACGTCTTCCTCAACGTCTCCAAGGGCCAGACGGCCCCCAAGGAGGACATCGAGAAGGCCTTTGGCAAGGGCAAGTCGACTGATGATATCATCCTCGAGATCCTGAAAAAGGGCGAGCTGCAGGTTGGCGAGAAGGAGCGGGCGGCCCAGCTGGAGCGGGTGCACAACGAAGTCATCAGTATAGTGGCAAATAAACTCGTCGATCCACGCACCAAGAGGGTGTACACGTCTAGCATGATCGAGAAGGCGCTGGATATGCTCAGCTCGCAGGCTCACAGCACGGAAAAGGGCGCCGCAGACAAGGGCGACGCAGACAAGACCGCCGCAGACAAGACCGCCGCAGGGAGCGCCGAGGGGTCGCCAGCCGCTGCAGATGACGTGGAGGCGAAGCCACGCTCAAAGGAGCCGAGCTGGACCGGCGTCGTCACCACCAAAAGCGCAAAGAGCCAGGCCCTGGAGGCTATGAAGGCCCTGATCGCTAACCAGCCCATCCCCATCGCCCGAGCGAGGATGAGGCTGCGTGTGTCGTGCCCCACCAACATCCTCAAGCAAGCCATCAAGTTCCACGGTGGCAAGGCGGCGTCCAAGGAGGAGGATGGGGAACACAAGGCGCCGGGTACGGTCAAGGACAAGATCCTTGGATTTGTGGAGCAGATCGAGAACCAAGATGTCGTGGCCTCGGAATGGGAAGTTGTGGGATTCGTCGAACCCGGTGCGTTCAAGGCTTTGTCGGATTTCATTGCAAACGAGACCAGAGGACAGGGGCGAGTGGAAGTACTGGACATGGCAGTTACGCATGAAGATTGAATCAACGCACACGATGCCGCTGACGAGCCGTCCGAACCCGTGGCTCCCGTGTGATCCATGTCGAATACCTCATACACACTATCGCACGTCAGCCTCGAGCTCGTTGGTTGAATGCTTTTGATTCATGACTCTGATCTAGAGTACAGCCCCAGCTGCAACATGCAGGAAAAAGCAATCCTCTCAAAATGCTCAGAAAGATGGAGAACCCAGCCGTCACGCCTGTCCACCCAATACCGCAACCATCATCCTCTTTAACCACCCTTCTTCTTGGACACACCGACAGTCCGGCCACGACGGCCCGTGGTCTTGGTGTGCTGGCCACGGACACGGAGGCCCCAGTAGTGACGGAGACCGCGGTGAGCGCGGATCTTCTTCAAGCGCTCCAAATCCTCACGCAGCTTGGAGTCGACACCGTTGGCCAAAATCTGCGAGTCCTTGCCGTCGACGATGTCGCGCTGCCTGTTGAGGAACCAGCTGGGGATCTTGTACTGGGTCGGGTTCTGGATGATGGTGACGATTCGCTCGAGCTCTTCGGTGGTGAGCTCACCAGCACTGTAGAAGCCACCTCGATTAGCCCCCTGCCTCCTCCAGACAACATCTTCTCTTGGGGTGTCCCATACCGCTTGTTCAGGTCGACATCGGCCTTCTTGCAGACCAGGTTGGAGTATCGGCGACCGACACCCTTGATCTTGGTCAAGGCGTACATGACCTTTTGCTTGCCGTCAACATTGGTGTTCAGAAGACGCAAGATCTATTGCAAATTGTTAGCCCCAGGTCCCCGTTCGGCAGGTGCTTGGACGATGTCGAGATTCCGGCAGGGAGATTCCGGCAGGGATATTCCGGCAGCGGCGGCGAGCCGTGTGCGCCAGCTCAGTCGCTGGACTCGAGAGCATCGTCAAGACGAGCGAGGGTATGACTTACGAACTGGAAGTTCGTCTTCTCTCCTGAAACGAGCGACATGCTGGGCAACTGTAATGGTCGTTGCCGTGTGCTGCTCGTTGGTGGTCGATTGGAGGAAGAGAGGCGGAGATTTCGCAGACGCTCGCTAAACGTGGTGGAATTTTCGACCCTGTGGGGGCGCTAGGGCAAAGTTGTGGTGCCGCATCAATGCTGCCTATCACGTGCACAAGTTCGTGACCAGGTTTCTCGGCAGCGCCCGAATGTTTTTCCGGTTGAGTGGGACAACCTGGCTCGGCCCGCCGAATTCTCTTCGCCCCTAGCCATTCACTCCAGTTGGACACCGATTGATGGGCAGAAGTGCAACAGCGTGGGATATGATGTCCTTACGCGAATGCAACTGGCACAATCAGGGCAGCTTTGCATGAGACATTGTTCCCGTTAGGCGCAGAGCCCAGCGGAAAAAAACGGCCCCCCCAACCGGCCAGTACCAGAAGCCTTTCGAGTGCAAAGCGGACGGTCATGGCGCCACAATGGTGTGTCCTTCTCAACGTGAACCTGCGGTACTGTATCCGCCGTCTTTTGCCAATGCTCGGTCAGTCAGTCTCAGGTCTGATCTTGAGCCGGATACCCATGCTACGTACGGTACGGGTACGAGACGAGAAGAAGTTCCAGACAACGTTCTTGAGTACGACGCCTTCAGTGAAATCACCAAATGAAGGCATTCGTAATTTATCTGTTGTTACATCGAATACGTTTCCCCCTCCCTGCATCCCCGACAGCTTCAAATATCACGGTAAACCTGCCAATATGCATTCGTCGTGGGTATCACCAGCGTGACCAAATCTCCATGGCATCAAGATGTTTTCAATGACCTGTTCCAACATCTCCTCAGCTCCTGGGGGTCTCCGACGAACAGCTCCACGTCTCTGTCAACTTTACGCCGACTCTTGGTGCTCCTATAAATCGTCAGCTCCGAATACCACTTGCCAGAGTCGTGTGTACGTACACTTGCGGGCTGCGTCAGCCTGCCGGAGAGCAGACTCGAGAGGCCAGCACGCTCCATCTCGACGGTTAGAGAGGTGTTGCCCTTGACTTGCGCATGCGAGACTTGAATAGTCTTCAGGCCCCGAATCTCCAAGAGCTCATCCAGGCCGCTGATGTCGGAGAATCGGACATTGCGGAAGGAACCGGGAAAGTAGCTTCTCATGAGCTGGGCCCGTGAGCTCAGGTAGGCGTAAGTCAATTTGGAGATGCTGATGGTCAGACTCTCCAGCCTCGGACACTTCCGAAGCATCTTGAACGCGTTTGCGTTCTCGTTACCACACCAGTGAACAACAATGTGGCGGACGTTTTCAAAAAATGTAGTGTTCTTTGAAAGATGGAGGAAAAGCTCGCAGGTGCACCGGAATCGAAACGTCTTTTTGCGGAAAAAGATTCGACAAAACTCTTGGTTCAGCACGGTGCCTAGCAGAGTAGGCAGCGCTTTCATCTGGGCGGTCTGATAGGACAACGCCGACCGGTCGATGGTCGGGCAGCTGCAGGTACTCTTGTTGTTCGCGGGTACGATGACGGTCGTCCGAAAGACGTTTGTAATCATGAGATCCAGAATCCTGTCACGGATTTCCATGGGCAGTTTCATGAAGGGAAACACTTCGACGGAGGGGCGTCTGTCTGGGGCGTCTGTCAGCGAGAAGAATGACACGTCACAATGGACACGGTGCCGCATCTCAACCCGGAGGTCACACACCGGCAATCTCGAGGATCTCGGTGCACATTTCGATGATATCGACGCAGGTCTTGACCTCTGTGGGCTCGTTCTTGATGATATTGGCGCACTTGGTGATGGTGTTGGCGAGAGCTGCTCTACGCTGGGGGCTCAGGCGAACCAGACGTCCCAGCTCGGTGGCATCGAGGCTGCCCGAATAGTACAGGTCCAGATTGTGCAGCAAGGTCTGGATGTTTTTGGACAGCCCGTACCGCGTGGGCACAGCCTTGGACCTCAACGCATACCACGACTTGGAAGACATGGCGCGGGCTGCCCGTGGGCGGCCTTGGTGGCGGTGTTGCAGGGTGGAGCTCCCAGCGGCGGGTGAGCTATCGGCGACGTGAAGAGAAGAAGCTCGAGGGCCAGCGCGCTCGCCGGGCAAGGCCCTGTGCAGGTGCCGGTGTCAAGGGGCGTGAGCTCGGCGCGACAGGTGCAGTGATCAAAACAGCGACTGGACAGATGCGAGGCGGCGTGACGGGTAGAGGCAGGGCGAGATTGCGTGAGCTGGAGAAGATGCAGCACAGAGTCAGCTTTGGTGTTTGGGGGAACTTGGAGCGGGTGCCTTGTCAGGCGTTCCATCTGTGCCTGTGCCTGTGCCTGTGCCTGGAACTCACGAGGCAAGTGCCAGCCGTTTGGCAATTGCCCACGTCCATCCCATCAGGGCAGGTCGCACGGCGGCAGCTTCTGCCCGAGCCGCAGGAGGGAAGGGAGGGCTCTGTCGTCGTGACAAGCGTAAAGCCAAAAGCACGTCAAACCTCTTCTTGGACGTGGCACGGCCATCAACGCACAGCTGCAGGGGCCCTGAGGAGAGTGAGTGATTCGCGGATGAGGGCCGCCGAGTCAAGGACTGACCGCCTCGCCTGCACCAAACAACACCTCGGCTACAAGCCTGCATCACGTCGGCAGAACGAGAGGGACATGACACGAACGAGACCGAAAAGGTAGCAGGTACCATGCGTATTGTGGCCGAACATTATGGTAAATTCACTGTGCCGATCTGTGTCGGTAGAAACGCCCGCTCTAGATGATCTATGCCAACCCATCCGTGTATGCCATGCCCATGCAAATAAAGCCCGTACCCGTACCCATGCCCATTCGCATCATACATATATGCATGCACTGTGTATGTCCGCCGTGTGGCAGTGTGACCAGTGACAGTTGCACACGGCGCCAGGCCGAGATTCTGTCATGTCGACGTGGTGTGGTGCGGTGTGGTGTCGTGTGGTGTTTAGTTGGGGGAGGTCGATTGCCTCTTTCAGTTGTAGGGGGCCAATCAGATGCATCGCGGCGTTTGCCCGCATCGGTCCGCTGAAGGTTGCCCATTCGCTGCGGAGGCGTCTGCACCGTTTGTGAGCGCCCGTGTGAAAAGCATTGATGTTGCCCGCGGAGCCGTCTGTATTTTCGTCACCAGAGGAATGAGTCGCGGCGCGGCGACGGCGGTGGTGGTAATAACTTGGCGGCGTTGCGCTCGCTGTTTCATTGTCGGGCCGAGTCGCGTCTCGGCGTCTCCGCGATGGAGAGAGCCGAGAGAGGGCTGACATGGCCTCCGTCGAAATCGACAACGCTGCTGGGCCGCGTGCAGCATGGGCTCACCCCGCAAAAACTCAGCCGCTCGATCTGGCCGGGGTTGCTTGCCCCGAAGGTCATGGTGAACTGGCCCAGCATCTCCTGGTGCTCGAGGTTCTGCAGCGTCAGCGGTCGCTGGCTGGGATGGCTCGGCTTCGTCCGGCCGCCCTCGGCCTTTTTCTTCTCGTTCTCCTTGCTCTTGTCTCTGTAGTTGCCCCGGTCGCGGGTGCCAAAGGTGAAGACTTTTGAGAGCGTCGACGTCGTGGTTACGGCGTTGTGTAGTGATGAGGTCTCGCT
>NRSZ01001102.1:0-21689 GCA_002901185.1 Tolypocladium capitatum | reverse complement strand
CCCGTCGCTAAATGGCATTGTATTGGAATTGATATCCTTCTACATGCCCTCTTCTTCTCCCGCCAACAGCTCTGCGTAATCGTCCACCGATGCAAACATGGGCAGGTCCTTGAAGGCCTTCCGTCGAGACTTCTTCTTGCCCTTCTCTTCGTCCTCTGCTTCCTCTTCTCCCTCCTCGTCCTCGCCAACCGCCACCAGCCCCTCTTCGTCGCCCGCTTCGTCGTCTGACCCAGCCATCACTTTGTCATCCTCCATGTCGCTATCGAGTGACAAGGCCGGCGATGAGCCATCCTCCGAAGCCATGTCCACCTCGTCCAAATCGTCGAAGCCAACATCCGACGCATCATCGTCGATGTCAGGCTGAGCAGACACCAGTGCCTCCCAGATCTCATCCTCGGCATTCTCTTCCTCATCGTTTGCGCCCTCCTTCTTAACCTGCTTGGGTTCCCTTGAGGCATGTTGGAAGTATTCGTGGAAGAAGATGTCTTCAGCAGCAACGTCCCCGACCTTCTGCTTCCAGAATGCCGCGGAGTTGACGGGCGGCGCAGTAGCACCCGCACCCCTGCTGCCCAGCCAGATGTCGCCCAGGTCCTTCGTCGCCCGGAGGGGCTGCATGATGGACGCGCCACGGAGAGAGTCGGTCGACTTGGGGTTCCTGTACACAAACTTGTCCAAGAACCTTATCAGTGAGTGGCTTTCCAGGTCGGGCTTGGGCACCTTCCGGCTCTTGTCCAGTAGGGAAGCTGCAAAGACGCTGACGGACGGGTGAAAGTGCGTTTGGGTCGGAATCTAGACATGCTTATTAGCGACGCGCAAAGAATACAAACCACCATCCAACTTACCATCTCCCACAAGCAGCTTCTCTGGGCGTTGCTATGCTCAGGGTTCCGTTTCCGTCCGTCATACTGTGGCCGTTCCTTGGACGCCTCGTCGTCGAAGATTGACATCTCCGGCTCCTCCACCAGCGTGGACAAGTCGGGGAACGTTTGCCGAAGATGTGAGATGACGTAGAGTAGTCCACAGACAAATGGCGGCTGGTGCAGCCCGGCAACTTGGAGCATTCTCTTCGCAAAGGCTTTGACCCGTCGAACGTCAACATCGCTCTTCAGGGCTCGGAGCAACAGGTTCAGGTAGAGCGCCTGCTTAGACGATGTCACCAGCCGAGGATCCAACAAGGACTCGTAGAGCGTTCGGTAAAATCGGTCGTTCGCCAGGTTCCTCGCTGCAGAGAGATGCTGGATCAAGAGCAGGGCCTGCATGCCTGTATTGAAGTTTGCCGAGTGCGCAATCTTGAAGAGTGTGTCCAGATGGGTTTCCATGCTGTCGAAGAGTCAGCCTCGGCACGGACACAGGCATCTGGAGATTGACATACATGGCATCGTTGGCGTCCACGAATGGCGCAGCGCGGTTGACACCCGTCAATATAGCCGACACAAGCTTGTCCGCGGCTTCGGTTTCTGGCACTGGGGGTTTTGGGGCTCCAGTCTTCCCAGACTTGTTAGCTGCTCGTTCACCCTTTGGTTTCCTCTTCGGTTTTGCCGGGTTGTTCTCTGTCTTGTCTGCGTCGCCAGAATCGATCTGGGTGCCGCCGAATCCGAGTTTCCCAGCCTTCAGTAACGTCACGAAAAGGTCAAAGTAGATGCGGATCAGCGACTCCGCAACAGAAGGTTCCTTGCTGCTGAGGATGGTCTGGTTGAGGGTGTTGATTGCGTAGTACTTGGATCGCGTGTCTTGAGAGGGATGGAGAAGAACGTCTTGCTCCACCGTTCGGACAATGATGGGCTTCATCCCCGGGTGAGATACTTGGAGTTGCAATAGCAGGTATGAGGCACGAGACGCGATTTTGCGATCTCTATCGCCCAATTTGTTGACGAGGAGTGTGAGCAGGTTCGATTCTTGCTCTGGCTTGTCCTTCAAGAGGCCGTAGACGAAGTCCACCGCCTTCATGCGCGAGTACTCGATCTCATCAGAGCACCACGCTTCCAGCAATTGGATAATCTTGAAGTACGTCTCCTTCAGCCAGTCCTCGTATATCCAAGCTATCAGGTGAGCTCCCGTGACCTTGCCAGGAAGACTCTGGCTAGGGTTCCACGACTTGACCGAGTTTCGCTGCAGAGCCCCCAGCAGGCCTGACTGGTTCTGAAAAGGCCGCAGGCGCCGGTTCGAGGGCAAAAGCGTTCCCGGTCCCAGCAAATCGATAAGTGCTCCGATGGCGCCGATCGCCTGAGCACGACTCTTCTTGGAAGCCAGAGACATGAGTGCGTCAAACGCACGGATGTTGTGGACGGGCGATTCCTGGATCGCCAGCGTGAGAGCGGACACCTTGTCGTTGAGAGTACCCGAGGACATGATGGTGGACAGGAACTTGTGCGACGAAGACGCGAAGACGCTCGTCCTGTACGTGCCGGCATCCTCCTCCAAAAGAGCCTTGGCGTGCTGTTTGAGGGATTCGACAGAGCCCATGAATGGGCTAAGCTGGTCAGAAGTTGGACCGGGCAGGCTCCGCAGCCCAGCAGAGTGCCAGTCTGCCAGTGGCTCGAATGTCTGGTCTACTGTCAGTGGTCAACGATGCTTTCAACGAAAAACCTGCACTTACCATGCCCCCGGGTTTGCGACTGCCGTTCCGTGCATGCGCACCGCCCTCGGCCTCATCTTCCTCGGCCTCGTCCTCCTCATCGTCGTCGTCCCCGCCGTCGTCCCCGCCGTCGTCCTCTTCCTCCTCCTCTTCTCCCTCATCGGCGTCGCTGGCCGCCTCTGGCTCGATTTTGGCAAATCCGAGCTCCTTCGACAAAGCAGCCAGCTCTTCTTTCAAGCGCTTGTCGACGGGCCGCTTCGAATCCTTGACGTAATCCTCATCTTCTGAGTCGACCTCATTGATGAGCTCCAGGTCTTTTTCGTCTCCTCCCAGCGCCTTGATTTCCGCAAGGAGAGCGCCTTGATCCTCTCTGCGGTCTTTCGGACCACGTTTGGATTGTCCATGCTCGGGTCCACGCTGTCTCTTGGGCTGCTGCTTGTCTGAGCCGTTGGTGGGCGGCTGCTTTCGCTTCTGATCTTTGCCGCCCAGGCTTCGATCAATCTTGGACGTGAGTTGCGCGAGGCTATCTTCATTGAAACGGCGCCCCTCGTGCGAGGGTCCGGAGCCCTTGGCTTTCTTCGACGGCTTGGGCATTGGGTCGACTCTGCGGCTTCAAGGTCCTGGCTTCAAGTTTCAACTGTCCGGGGGAAAATCGTCCACTTTGAACTTTTCGGACGGTCTATCTTATCGGCCCCACTCCATGGCGCTTAGCGCAGCATCCCTGCACGCGCGTCTTAACTCTCCCGTCGAGCTTCATTTCTACGGCCGCGATTCCCCCGTCACAGCTTGAACAGCGAACACCTTGGCTGTGGTAGTGAGCGAACGATCAATGCTCGCTTTCCGTCGTTGGCCGGGATGGGGTGCGGCATAATTTAACGCCTGGCGCGCGCTATGCTGTCTCCGAATATGGTCTGGCCGGGGAGATGTGTCCTGCTGAGAACCAGCAGTCTCACCTCGGCCAGAGCCTTCTCGCATACGAGTTTAAGAGATGAGCGGACCAGGTCAACTTTGTCGAAAATATGGGTGCCTACCGGTGGAGTGTCGGTTACGGAGGGAGAATGTGAGGCGCAAAGGCTCGAGGATGCGACTTGGACAAGCTGACAGCCCTGCTAGCTGGATATGGAAAACTCATCCGGGCAGGCTTCCTGCGGCAGGTGAGCTCATACGGAGCCAACAGAGCACGACCCATACTGACAGTTGGCTTCAAGGCGCATTCGGGCATCTTCCAGCTGCTGCCGTTGGGTCTGCGCGTACAGCAGAAGATCGAGGCCTTGCTGGACAAGCATATGGAATCCCTAGGTCCGTCGCAACCTCCCCAGGCATTGGGCACTGGAATCGTCTCTGACCATGCACCTTGCAGGAGCCTCGCGTCTGTCACTCTCAACTATTTCCTCCGAGGATTTGTGGCGGAGGAGTGGTCGGTTAGAACGAGTCTCGCCAGAAGTGAGTTCGTTCGACCCCCTTGTTGGACAAAAGCTGACGTCTCTAGCTCTTCCGACTCACCGATCGAAAGGACGTGCCACTCATGTTGTCTCCCACTCATGAAGAAGAAATAACCACTCTCGTCGCGGGGACCTTGAAGTCATACAAGGATCTGCCGCTGAGGCTGTATCAAACAAGTGAGTCTGTCGAGCCCGCGCGGGAAGTGACTCACTAACTCTGTGACGGCAGCTCGAAAGTACCGCGATGAGATGCGCCCACGCCATGGCCTATTACGGTCTCGAGAGTTTACCATGAAGGACTTGTACACCTTCGACGTGTCCATGGAGTCCGCCATCGAGACGTACCGAGAGGTGTCCGGTGCTTATCGAGCTTTCTTCGCCGACCTGAAGCTACCCATCATGGTGGCTGAGGCAAGTTCGGGAGATATGGGCGGTGATCACAGTCACGAATACCACCTGGCCAACCCCATCGGAGAAGACACGGTTGCGACATGTACCAGCTGTGGGTATACTGCAAATGACGAAGTGGCGATGGCTCGACCGCCGCCCAGGGATGGCCAGCGCGCAAGGCGAAACTCAACCGAGGCCGACTTCCGTGTCTGGCGTGGCATCACTAAAGATCGCAAAACCCTTGTCAACGCCTGGTATCCTCGGCATGGCAATGCTTTGGCAGACACCGATGTCAACGTCCACGCTGTGAGGGAAGCCGTTCCTGAGCTGGATGCCAGTATTTACGACCCCCTCCGCTCGTTGACCGATGCGCTGCAGCATGAAGAAGGGGACTCATCGGCAGCAATTCAGATAATCAATGTTGTCGACTCGAGGCTGGCCTCGGCATTTGGGGAGCTCCAGGGTAAACTCCCCGTGGTTCCAACCGAGTTGAGCAATCGTCTCATCAACCAGTCCTCCGTGACGGAGGCTTCAACGGGAGCGGCGCTCAACCTCCTGCGCGTTGCAGACGGCGACGGATGCCCACGGTGCGAGACAGGGTCGCTGCAGGTCCATCGTGCCCTAGAATTGGGCCATACATTTTACCTAGGCACTCGCTATTCAGAGCCGTTGAAGCTGTCAGTGTCGCTCCCCAACACGTCGGGTGGCCCCATACCGATCCAGATGGGTTGCTACGGGATCGGCGTGTCGCGCATATTCGGTGCGGTTGCAGAGCACAAGGCAGTTCAACGAGGTCTCAACTGGCCCCGCGCCATTGCTCCGTTTGAAGTTGTCATTATTCCGACTTCCGGAGCGAGCGCAGAGACGCTGGGCTTTTACGATATGCTCACCGGCCAGGGCTCGTTAAGCCGGGGCTTCGACATCGTCTTGGACGATCGCAAAGAGACGTTTGGTTGGAAGATGCAGGATGCCGACATGGTTGGGTATCCCGTGACTGTCGTTCTTGGAAAGGCGTGGAGGGAGGAGGGCATCTGCGAGGTGCAGTGCAGAAGCCTCGCCCTGAAGGAGAATGTCGCGGTTGGCGATGTGCCTGCACATCTCAGGGACCTGCTGGCCCGGTTGTGACATGGCTGGAGCGGGCTGGCGTCTGAGGGGCCAGCGGTCGCTGTTGTATTATTATCTATTATATTTTGCCCAAAATGGGCGCACTCTGCTCTGGAAACAACACTCCGTCCGAGCCATCGTGCGGGCCCCTCGTCGGCAGAATTTCGAGAACCCCACCACCGATAATTACTGCCCCGAGGGGCATCACCGTCAACCACCCGTCGTCCCAGCTTCGCCCTCGTCGCAACCGCCAGCAAAGCCGGCATCACGACCATGTCTGGCGAACGGGAGACCAGTACGAGCTGGCCCCCGTCCCCCCAATGCCGATGCGCCGCGCCGCGCCGCTAACCGCCTGCCCTCGCAGTCAACCTCGACACCCTCGAGCCCCAGCAGCTCGCGCAGGTCAAGAAGCAGCTCGACGAGGAGCTCGAGCACCTGACCTCGTCCTTTGCGCAGCTCCACGGCGCGCAGAACAAGTTCAAGGACTGCCTGCGATGCGTCAATAACCGGTCGACGGCGTCCGATGGTGCGTTCAACTATGTGCGACCCCCGCGACGCAGATGACCGTGTCCGTACTGACGATCGTCCAACGAAAGCGCACGGCTCGGTCCTGGTCCCGCTGACCAACTCGCTGTACGTCCGCGGCGAGCTCGCCGACTCGGATAGCGTGCTGGTCGATGTCGGCACGGGGTTCCTGGTGGAAAAGGTCCGTGGCCGGCGCGTGTCCTCCTTTGCGGTGCGCGACGCTGACGTGCCCATAGAAGTTGAAGTCGGCGGAGCTGTTCTACGAGGGCAAGGTGTCGGAGCTGTCCAACAATCTCAAGGATCTCGAGGTTATTGTCCAACGGAAACAGGCCAACGTGAGGGCCGTGGAGGAGGGTATGGACGCCCGCTCTGCCATTGCCAACATCTGCTGACGCTGACACCCAACAGTTCTGAGGCTGAAGCTCATGGCTGCTCAAGGCTCGCAAGCTTAGACAAACCGGCCGGCGGCACGCATGGATTATGAAAAGCCGATTCAGAGTCACACTTGGCGACGAGGGCTAGAGGAATACTAAATAGGGCATCGGGTCATCCTGCTCAACAAGCCAGTGGTGCAGGCTCCTCCACTGGCTTCTTCTGCTCCTTGGCCGCGCTGAAGTCTGCTCCTCCCAATGTTGACTGGATCTCCAGAACATGGTCCAGGAACTCCATGAATCTCTCCTCCAGGCTCGGGCTGTAACCCAGCCATATGTCTTGGAGACCGGGGCCCCAATCCTTCCTTCGTTCTCCTGGGCAAACGTGGTTGATAGCTTCGTCCCAGTGCTGTCCGTAAAACTCGACTCCCCACCAAGTTTCCGGTGTCGTGCTTGTCTTCAGTCCGCTCCATGCTTGAGTGACACTTATCTCGACGATGAAGGGCGTGTCTTTGAAGGGCACAAGGATCGATGTTTTCAACAGGGTTTCGTCTACCGTATCGCCTCCAGCCCGTGTTGTCATCATGACCCTTGGTGGCTTGAGTGCAGCAACGGTTTGTTTACCTCCAGCTCTGTCAGGGATCAACACAATGCCCGCCGCCAGCTTGCGAAGCTCAGCCGGCAAGTTTGCCACGGTTTCGCAGGGCTCAACCTGCAGATTCCAGTCAAGCTCCCTGGAACGGGTTAGCTGGTGCCTCTTGGATCGGGCTTGTGGCTCAACCAACATGTCGGGCGCAGCAACTGTCCAGTTCAAGCGTGTCCACCTGTCTGTTTTGGTCATTCTGCTCGCAGACACTTGTACTCTCTCCGTCGATGGCGTCTCGACCTCGGCCACAAGCTCTTGGTCCCCGATCTGCAACATGACGGCGCACCGACGCTGTACGCCAAGGTTCTCGTCATCGAGAATTCCCACAGCGGGGTCCATCAGGAGCTGCGCGACCTTTTCGGCAACGTGTGCGTCGGACAGGCTTGAGACAATCTTAGCTTTGGGAAGCTCCGTTGTGCCTCGCCTCTTCTGCTCACCGAGTGTCCAAGCCAGCTCCTCCGCGGACCGAGTATCCCGGCATCATTTTTGCAAAGTCGGCATAGGACATCTCATTGCCGAGCCCCTTCTTCCTCATCCGCACTTGCAAGCGGCCAAAGTTGACGCGCATTTTGAGGTCGGTTCCCAAGCCCCTCAAAACTTCCATCGAAGGCTCAAGGTCGGGATGAAGTTGCTCAAAAATGTCGAATGCAGCCGGCAAAGTATCGCCAGGGATTCTCTTCATCGTCGCAACACGGGGGCGTGTGTTTACGTCGACTCTGACGACGGCGCTGTCGGGGACATTGACTGGTTTTTGGGCCAAGAAGCGCGTGGTCGGGTTCCCTCCCGAAAGCCGCATGTCGTGGAGGACCCAGTTGACCTCACTCATGGCTTCTTGTAGCCGGCGAATGTTCCCACCGCGAAATTCGAGGATGTTTGGCTTGATGCGCGTAATCCAGACCTTGTGCTTCTTGCGAATGGTATCTAGTGCGGCAGGGTTGTCCAGGCCGCGGGGCAGCATATGCTGTCCAGGAATCACCAGACTGGCCTGATGTCAAGTCAGTCGACGGCGCCATGGCAAAGGGACATGGCTGGCGGCAACCTGGATTAGAGACGGGTCAGGAGGAGGAACTCCCAGGTGTCCTTGCTCGGCCGCCGCCGTGGATGCTTGCCGCTTCGCATGCATCTGGTATTTGGCGCTCTCCATTGCTCCTACCTTTGCAAACGCCTTGGTTGCCCGATCGTGCCGTCTGTTCATCATGGTTGTTGTTCCTCCCGCTCTCGTAGGCCTAAGTTGTTGCGGGAAATTCTGCAAAGAGCAAATGCAAATGGAGGTTACAAAGAAGAGCAAAGTCGGGGGGGAGGGGGGGAGCGAGCGTGGTCGTGGCAATGGAGGCAAGTCACGGGGTTGTGCCTGAACAGCGAGGCACACCGCAACTGTGAATCATGGTGCTTGCGGAACGAATAGCAATCTAAGTAAGCAACAGCTACGCTCAGACGATAACATGGCTACTGTACGGCGTTTCGCGTGACATGCAAACCGACAGGTGCTGTTGCAACTTACAGGACAGTCTACATCCGGCTCAAAAGCCGCAATACTCCACCACAGAATTTCTACAGTGAGCACAAGCCGCAGCTTCTCCCGTAGGTCTCCAAGCTCAATAAATGGTAAAATAAAATATGCTGGCTCTGTCTTTGCTGCAGTTGAGCCCTGCAAGGTCGCGGGCATGTCCAAGACTCGAGGAACGTGGGGCCCAGTAGATGCACGGGTCCGTATACCTAGTCAGCAATATCCACTCTAATTTTCCCGCCTCGCCGCGAACTATCAAGGGCTGTTTTCTGTATTTTAATGGGCAAGATTTTTCACCTCTTCTATGGCCTTCTATATGACACTTACTACATGTCGGTGCTCTTTTTGCTCTTAGAGGCTCGGCTTGCGGTGGCTTGTCTTGCGGCTCGTCTTGCGGCTCGTGTTCAAAATTGGGCCTTAAGCCGGTGTTTAAGAGAGAATGCTCGTCAAATTCCTCCTTAGCCCATACTGAAAATTAGCAGCCAGAACGGAATCGATTACATGGCTATGTAACTAATTATAAGTCGACCACAAACCGCAATAGTCGACCTTCGTATGATGAATATATAGCATCTAGCTACTGCCTATGAATTAAGAGCTATAACTAAAGCTTCTCGTGACGGGTACTACTATAGCGGAGGAAGGTTATTATAAGACAAAGATTATACGGCGTAAGAATGATAGTTAGAGAAATGGCGGTTAGAGTAGCGGTTAGGCGGGAAATTTACAGTGTACGTTGCTGACTAAGTGTACGGACCCGTGCATCTATGGGCCCCATGGCCTCTTAAGATGGAGTCGCGTCTCCCTCGACGCGTCTAATGACAAGCTGGCACACACCACATCTAACGACGTCACCATGGCGCCGCAGAGCCTCGTGAAACGGGATGCAGGGCCCCAGAGCCGGCGAAAACGACCCCTCCCCGGCATCACTCGCGATGATTCGGACGACGAGCTCGGAAGCGACGACCTACCGTGGCAATGGATCTACAATGTCGAGTCCCCTGGGCGCACCGGCGACGATTCGCCGAGCGAGAGGAAGCGCAGGAAGGTCTCTGGCAGCAAGATTGTCGCCGCCCGCATGGGGAGCTTTGAGTGCCGCGTCGGCGACTGCGTGCTTCTCAAGGCTGACGGATCCAATGAGGCCTGGATTGCCATCATCTGCGAGTTTATCGAGGACGATGGCGAGGGCAACAAGGCCGCCAACTTCATGTGGTTCTCGACGGAGAAGGAGATCCGAAACAAGGATAAGAAGCGCAGCGACTTTCACTGGGTGCTGCCTCTCCCTCTGCTCCCCGACGGCGCGAGTCTGAATGGAACTAATCCAGACACCTAGAACGAGCTCTACATTTCACCGTCGTGGGACGTGAACCCCCTAGCTTCAATCAACGGAAAAGCCAACGTCACATCGCTCGAAACATTCCTCTCCAAGTTCCCGTCCGGGAAGATACCTCGCCATTACCCGGAATTTGGCAAGACGTTCGTCTGCCGCCGCGGCTGCAATACCCGAACTGCCTCGTATACCAACGAGTTTGTCTGGGAGGACATCTACCAAGGCGGAGACGACGTCTTTGACTTGATCAAGCGGATAGAGAAAGGCACCAAGGCGGTTCGCGGACGTCGCAAGGCTCGGAGCCAGTCACCGCAGGATGCTTCCTACTTGCCCAAGACGCCAACCAAGGGAGGGGCCAGATCAGTTAGAACTCCCCAGTCGAAGCGTGGGCATGTGGAGCCTGGCTCGCGTTCACAGAAGAGGTATGTGACTCTCCCCTTCCGAGGCATCCTGTGGATTCGCTCTGACCATGAACCAGGGGCACGGGCAAGAAACTCGAATTTACTCCGCTGGCAACGCGAAAACTCTCTCCCAGCAGCGTCCAATCGTCCCCCTTTCAAATCGCTCGCTCTCGCCTTCACGTGTCCTCGGTACCAGCAAGTCTTCCCTGCCGCGAAGGGGAATTCTCGCTCGTCTACTCGCATCTCGAAGCCGCCATTACTGAGGGGACCGGCAACTGCATTTACATATCGGGGACGCCGGGGACGGGAAAGACGGCCACGGTGCGCGAGGTCATCTCCCGGCTTGAAGATGCCGTCGGCTCGGACGAGCTGGACGACTTCATCTTCGTCGAGATCAACGGCATGAAAATCACCGACCCTCACCAATCGTATACAATGCTGTGGGAGGCACTAAAGGGCCAGCGATCTAGTCCCTCGCAGGCTCTGGATCTCCTGGAGCGGGAGTTTAGCAATCCCAGTCCGCGGCGTATACCATGCGTGGTCTTGATGGACGAGCTCGATCAGCTGGTCACCAAGAACCAGGCAGTCATGTACAACTTCTTCAACTGGCCAACGCTACGACACAGCCGTCTCATTGTGCTCGCCGTTGCAAATACCATGGATCTTCCAGAGAGAACACTGAGCAACAAAATCAGCAGTCGTTTGGGTACGTCCCTTCTCTCTTGTCCTTTCACAGCATGCCAAACCTTGGCCTGTATCCATGAGACTCGACTGACTTTTATCCGCCCCAGGCCTCACCCGCATCACCTTTCCAGGTTACACACACGAGCAACTCATGAAAATCATACAGTCACGCCTCGAGGGCGTGCCTGGAAACATTGTTGACCCGGATGCAATTCAATTCGCCAGTCGCAAAGTCGCGGCCGTCAGCGGTGACGCCCGCAGAGCACTTGATATTTGCCGCCGGGCCGTCGAACTCGCCGAGAGCGACATCCAAGGCGATCCCATGACGCCGAGCAAGTCTGGATCCCACGACCCATCACGTCGCGGACGAGTCACCATTTCCACCGTCAAGAAAGCAATCAACGAGGCAACCACCAACCCCATCCAACAGCACCTGCGCGGCCTTCCGCTCATGTCCAAGCTCTTCATAGCAGCGCTGCTGATGAGGGTCCGAAGAACCGGCCTCATGGAGACGACCTTTGGGGAGACGCTGGACGAGCTGCAACGCGCCACGGTGCATTCCTCGCCGTTGACCCCAGGCATGGCCCTGATCCTGAACAATGGCGCAAGGGGCACCCAGGCAAACGGCCATCGGCTATTCACCAGGCCCAGCTATGTTCACACGGCAGCCCTAGACCTCGTCGCCGCGGGCTTGATAAACTTGGAGGCGCACCGTGCAGAGCGATCGAGCAAGCTGCGGCTGGCCATTTCCGATGACGAGGTAAAGATGGCGCTCCGCGATGACGGAGAGCTCAAGGCCATGGGCATCGAGATATGATTCAGGTAGTAATTCAGGGTATCAAGCCGATATAATTTGGTCCCGCAGCTGCCCGCTAGTCATTCTGTCCGTGATTTCAACATGGCGGCACATTTTAAAACTTGCGCCGCGCCAGGGTTGGCGTCCACTGTATGGGATGGGTCTCTTCCGACGCCTTCTCGTCCTGCTTCCATATCTTGACTGTGAGAGTGTCTGTCAGTAACGGGCGTGACGAACACGAGGTGACGAGGGCGCTCTTACTCGTCTTGTCTGCCTCGCCGCATATCAGACGCAGTCCTGAGCGATCAAATGTCGAGCTCATGATGCCCGTCTCGGCGTCGAGAGAGCCGGGCTGTGCCGTCGTATCGAGGGCCTGGAACCGGTGGCCAGACCTCCAATCCCAGAAGCTCATCGAGCCATTGTCGCCTATAGAGATGATTCGTCAGCACCTAGACTCACCTCGATGCTTGCGGGCCACGGGCAAGAACTCACCTCCCGAGAAGAAGACGTTGTTCTGGTTGACGCTCAGTGTGTTGATGATTGAATTCTGGCCCTCAAAGTTTTGCATGAACGCGCCCTCGGGGCACTTCCACTGCTTGATGCTCCCGGTGCTCCCGCTCGCAAACGTGAACTCGGTGGGGTGTACGGCGAGGGCTCGCACGCCCTTCTTGTGGTGGGTGAGGACGCCCATCGCTTTGCCTGCGGCGAGATCCCATAACCTCACCGTGGAGTCGAGCGAGGCTGTGACGACCTGAGGGTCGGCTTCTTGACACTTGACGTCGGCGACGGTCTGGGTGTGGCCGGACAGGACGTGGATGTTGCTCCTGGTTCGCATATCCCAGACCCGGGCAACGCCGTCGCGGCCGCCGGTGACGAGGACGTCAAGGGTAGGGTGGAGCGACAGGGTGTAGACGCCGCTCAGGTGGCCGTGGTAGTGGCGGATGACCTTGTTCGTTTCGAGATCCCAGCACTTGACCATCTTGTCCTCGCCGCAGGAAAACAGGTATGGATGTCGCGGCGAGACGGCCAGGCCGCGGACGGTGCTGATGTGGCCGGTGAGGGTCAGCCGCAAAGACCCGGTCGCGAGGTCCCAGATCTTGATTGTGCGGTCGCCGGCGCCGCTGGCAAACCATTTGTTTCCGGGCTCCACTGCCAGACTGCGCACCCAGCCGAGATGACCCGAGATGACCCTCATCAGCGTCCAAGGCGGGTGCCATTCGGGCTTCACGTGCTGGTACGTCTGGGGGCCTCTCGTCGCCAGGCTCACGTTGTCGTTCTGTGCCGTCTCGCTGCCGCCACCCTGCGCTGCCGCTGCTGTCACCACCACCACCGACGACGACGACGACGACGGCGCCGACCCGGCGGCAGGACCCTCGAGCAGCTTCTGCGTCTTCCCAGCAGCAGCAGGCGGCGCCGCGACGACGCCCGGCTTCGCCTTCACCAGCGCCTTGCCGGGCTTCTTGCCCGGCTGTCGTGCGGCCAGCGACGCCGGCAGCGTCTGCACGTCGGCGTACTCGGCCAGGAAGCGGCGCTTCAGGACCGCGTCCTCGAGCGCGCCCTCGAGCTTCTGGCGCTTGGCGTTGCCGGGCTGCTCGGCGGCGCGCGCGTACAGGTTCCGGGACGCGAGCGCGTTCTGCGACGCGAGCGCGCCGAGCTGCAGCGCATCCCGGGGCGGTTGCGGCCTCTCCATGATGGCTGCGTGTCGTGCGGGTGGGGGGTTGTCGTATCGTGCATGCAGACAGGTGTTCCGTGGTGAAAAGTTGGTGGTTTGCGATAGCACACGGTCGAGGAAGGCTGGACAGCCGCGTGTGGCGCGGTGGGGCGGTGCCACGAAGTACTACCTACCCTACAGCGAGGAAAGGATGAAGGTGAACCTTCATCCACCAACGTGTGCTTCTGTCAACTCTTTGTTTTTTTATAACAGGTACTGTGCCTTTTCCTGCGTGAAGCTCCCCCCTGTGATGATGGATGAGGAGAACGATCCTTTCCCGCTGCATACCGCCGCGCGGGAGGGTAGAGGTAAGCTCAACACACCACGTTGGACAACATGGGCAGCTGTTCTAACATCGGACAGTCACAACGGTGGAGGTACTCTTGAAAGTATGATGATGCTCACCACCCGACGCCCGGCTTCCGCTGCATCGCTAGAGAGACACCCGTGCTCACACATCGCCTCAGGCCGACCCCAGGCTCTCCCAGCGCAAGGACGACGACGGCCGCTATCCCATCCACTGGGCCGCCTCATCCAACAACCTGGACATTGTCCTCCTGCTTGCCAGCCAAGCCAGCTTCGACCCAGACGTCCAGGTCGGCCGCCCGTCTCATACGTTGAAGACCCCCGATGAGAAGGCGGCCTCCAGACTGACATTCACGGCAAACCAGGACGCCAGCGGCTGGACGCCTCTCATGATCTCGGCCAGCGTCCCGGATAGCGAACCCGTCCTGAGAGTGCTCCTGCAAAACGGCGCCGACATAAACGAGAAGAGTAGGCCCCCTACTGTGTCGATTTAGCCAGGTACCACGGCGCTGACACGCGCCCTCGCAGATGGCAGTGGCCAGGTAAGCTTCGCCGCTCATGACACACGACGCAGACAACGCCTTGCTGACCCTCGCCGCAGGCTGTCCTCCACTTCGTCGCCTCCAAGAAGAACATGGACGTAGCCCGCCTGCTCCTCGGCACCAAGCCGCCCGCCTCGACCCGCGTCCGCGACCGGCGCGGGCAGTACCCCATCCATCGCGCCGCCGCCGTCGGCTGCGCCCCCATGATCAACCTGCTGCTCAGGAACAGGAGCCCCCTCGACGCGACCGACAACGAGGGCTACACGCCTCTGCACCACGCCATCGCCGAGGGCCACGGTAAGTTGGCCCCGGCTGCCTAAGCTGTGGATGTCTGGCTAACCGTTTGACGTAGCTGATGCGGCCGTGGCGCTGTTGAAAGAAGGCGCAGACTTTACGATCAAGAACGGCGACGACGTGCTGGCTCTTGACCTGGCGCCGGATAAGGAGGTATGTATTGCAACGTGAAGCCCGAACGCTCTATCTATTCTCCCGCTAATAGCGCCCACCAACAGGTACGCCGATACGTCATGCAAGGCGCAGAGAGAGAGGGCATCGACCTGGGCATCGACCTGTGTCCCCCCCCTAGCTAGTCGGGGCCAGAGCAGCAACAGACAGCGTCCCATCTATTCGTATTAGTTCCTTTTGACCAACCCATGCCGTCCCTGTACGCCTCATTTCACTGTCCGCTCCACAAGCTCGCGATACATGACCTTGACGTCCTGGACGTCGGCTCTGAGCTCCTCGACGAGCTCGCTCTTCTCGCCCAGCATCTCCAGCGTCGTTTGGTATCGCGCGTCGAGGTTTGAAACCTGCTCCTCCAGTTGCGGCACTCGCGACGATGCCACCTTGGCCTCTTCCAGGTCCTTCATGAGGACGACCATGTCGGCCCGTGCCTCGTCTCTCTGGTTGCACACCCTCGCCATCTCCTCCTTCGCCGCGACCTTCTCGGCTTCCAGGCGTCGGATTGCGGCACTCATTCTCTCGACGAGCTGGACGGATGGCCCCGCCGCCACCGTCGAGACCGAAATCATGTCTTGCGCCAGGTTGCGGGGTGACGAGGGGGGCTTGTCGTCGACACCATTCTCGCGCTCCGCCGTAGGAGGCGATGGGATACGTGATGGCTCGCCCGAGGGCGGCTCGAAGGGCGAGAATGGCGTAGGCGGCGGACCGGGTTCGACTGGCGAGGCGATGCTGAGCCGGGCCGGGGGCTGGCTGGAGAGACGCCGCATCGGCGACAGGACATCTGCGGGGCTGTCCGGTATGCTTCCAGAAGTCGGCGTCCGTCTCGGCTTGCCCGGGACCGGTAGGCCCGTGAAGTCGGAGCCGAATGTTCGAGACACGGATGGTAATGGCGAGTCTGGCCGACTCTGGTGGCCCTTGGACGTAGCCCCAGCCACGTCGTCTACCCATTGCCGCCGCTCCGCCTCGACGGGGTCGTCTCTGCTTGATGGACGTCGCGTTCCCTTTTCGAGATCAGCCCGGGCCTGTTCGAGAGCGTCCTCCGTCGCCTTGGACGAGGCCCTCAGAGCGGCCAGTTGGTCGCGGCAAGCCTCCAGCTCCTGTCGAACCGTGCCGAGTGCTGGCTGGGCGTCTGACAGCTCGTCCTCGAGATGTCTGCAGCGGCTCGCCTAGAGTGTAGATGTCAGCAAAACTGGCCAGCGATGCCTGTCCGTGGAAGCGGCGAGACTCACCGCGTCGCGAGCCTTCTTGCGCATTTCCGACTCGCGGCGCTGTGCCTCGTCCCTCTCCCTCTCGAGGTTGGAAGCCTTTGCAAGCAGGGAGGACTCGATGCCCTGCCAGTTCTCCCTGGCCGAAGCATATTGCGACTGCAGCGTCTCAATCTGCCGAAGCATCTTGACCTGGGCCTCGCCTCCGGACCCAGACGACGCCTCCTCCGCGGCCGTTCGCATGACCTCGAGCTTGCTCTCCATGCTTCGCAGCTCAAGCCTGACTTCGTCCTCGACGGTACGACCCCTCTCCACTGCACGCTCCAGCTTCTCGCGCCATTCGATGTTCTCCTGGTGCGCCTTGTCCGTTAGTGATTCCATGTCTGCCCTGAGGGCGGCGTTGGCGTCCTCGAGCTCCTTTTGCTTCTCGCGCTCAGCGGCCATTGCTTTGCTCAACGCCTCTGCGCCGGCGGCCTCGGCTTGCTCTGCCCTTGTCTTCGCATCCTGCTCCAGACGGCGGCACGCCTCCTCCATCTCCTTCTTCTCCTTCTTCAAGGCCTCGATCTCCTTCTGTAGGGCTGCCGTGGCCTTTCTCGTCTCTTCCTGGCGCTTCTCGGCACCCTCGGCGCCATTTAGGCGATTGCGCAGCGACTCGGCATCTGATACCGCCTTGTCTCTGCTCTTGTTGAGCTCCTCCACCTGCTTTTCGTGTTCCATCACCTGGACGCGCAACTTCTTTATCGTAGCCCGGAACTTTTGCTCCGTGCTTGAGAGCTTCTGGCCCTCCTCCATCAACAGTGCGATCTTCTCGTCCTTCTCGGCCAACCTGCGCTCCAAGCTGCCGGGGGGGGCAGATGACGCGGTTTTCTTGGCCGACTCTGCAGCCGACTTGGATAGATATTGGAGCTTCGATTGCAGAGAGTCTACCCTCTCCACGTACTCTTGAATCTCGTCTTGCTGCCGCTCCTTGGTTTCGCCCACATCCGTGGCCAAGTTGGAGAGCGCAGCCCGCTGGCTTCCAGGTCCTGCCCCTTGTTCTGGTTCTTGGTCTTCCGAGGGTTTGGGTTCCTCGGGCCTCGGCCGCGTGTCGTTTGTCGGTGCCGCATCGCTCGTGGTCGGTTCCCCGGGTGAGGTCTCTGGGGTCGATGTCTCGTTTGCGGTATTCGATGGGGTTTCCGGGTCGGCCTCTGTCGGTGCGTCTGCTGGGCTGCTTGGCTCGGGTTCGGGGGCGTCGGACGATAGCGTCCCGTTCAGCGTCCCGTTCAGCTTGGGCCGGTCCTTGTCGCCCGTCGACGGCCGCTCCATGGAGCCTCGGCTTGCTTGATCGACGGAGCTGCGCGGAGAAGCCGTGCCTCTGCTCTCGGCCCCGCCCGCGTTCCTAGTGGCCACAGCCTTGGCCAGCCTGGCCTGTAGTCTGTCGTTCGTACAGTTGCTGGGGGAGGACCGCGAATTGGCTGCTCACACGACCATGGTAAGCCACAGCCCAGCCCTGCTCGGCTCCCGCAGGCTTGCGGAAGCGTAGAGACCAACGGAGCACGGAAAACGTACCACGACTCGGCCGTGCGGCGGCGGCGGCGGCGGCGGCGGCTGCTGCTGGTGGCGGCGCGCTCTGCGGTTGAGCCGCCCCGTCCGCTTCGGCCAGGATATTGTCCAGCCGCGATTCGACTCCGGCAACGGCCTGCGAGAGGAGCGAGCCCCATATCGAGGACTTGCCTGGCGCAGCCATGGTTGGCGCTCTCTCTGCTGCGGGCTGGCTGGCGTCCTTGCAGCCCTGCCGCGAGGGGAAGAGGAGGGAGAGAGGGCGCGGGCTCGGCGAGGGTCGAGTCGAGGGGGAGGCGACGTGGTTGTTGGCGGCGTTGCGCTGGAATTTGGAATCCGCCCCGGGGCGACACCAACCGCGGGCGAATTATCTAATCGGCCAAGCCAAGCCATGCATCATGACTTGCGTGCGCATTCGTCTACCCCGTACACGAGCTCTTGCGCCTGGAGTGCCGAGCTGACGTGCTAATAATGGCAGCTTGCGTGTCCCCCGCCTCGTCCAAACGCACGCTTGCTGGTCGGTCCACAGCCCGCTCTGGTGTTTGTTGGTGGCTGACTGCGCTTCATTGGCCCGCACGACTTGCATTCCACGATGCCACCGTGGCTTTGCACCAGGCAACAGACTTTGCGAGCCAGCGAGGTACTCGTACTTGCTCCTTGACCCTGTTGCGGGCGACGTCGGGGTTCGTCATCGGTAGATACACAGTAGTCAACGTCTATGGTCGCGCCCGCTGCCATCGTCTGCACCTAACCTACACAAACCAGGGAGCGCTGGGTAAATCTATCGTCTCGTCCGCAAGGGGGGTATCTCGTAAATATGCTCCCGGAACAAACACGCCAGGGCGTCCCTGGATGCCAGACCCGACGGGACGCCCTTCTCTCCTGAGGCAAACACCAGCAGCGGCCTGATCACTGCCCAAACCAACAACAGCATCCGTGGTGGAAACAAGGGTCTGCCAAAACACGCTCGCTCGTAATGCACGAAACCGTCGAATGCCATCCGTTACCCTGTAAGCTTCCTCCACCAGCTGCTTCGAGGCGTCGTGTCCACAAAGGCCGAGTTGCGGCGGCTGTAGTGACGCTCGTCGCTCCCTTCCGAGGCCCCCGCGCGCTTCTCCCTCTCGCGCTCGTCGCGTCTTCGTCGCCGTCGCTGGTCGTCTGTTTCATCTGCCGCAACCTCTCCGGATGTGGCTCGACGCTTGGCTCGCCGAGCCTCACGCCGTGCCTGCTCCTCGTCATCTGGAGGCGGCGGTGCGTCTGAGTGATCCTTCACCCACGACGAGGTCCCGGAATGCGGCCACGTCGGCCCCTTCTTGCTGTCGCGCCGACGATCCTTGTGCGGGTAGATTTGTTCGTCTCCCGACTGCTCACCATGCCGCCGGCTGCTCCTCCGCTTCTGGCTGTCGCCGCCGCCTTCCCCGGCTTTGGCTGCGCGTCGTGCCTCTCGTCTGCGACGCCGTTCAGCCTCGTCTTCGGATGCATCCATATGCTGAGATCGACGTCGGTCATGCCGAGCAGCACCGCGCGCCTCCTCCTCTCTCTCGGCGGCAACGGCGGCAGCTTCCCTTTCCTTGCGCATGCGGCGCCGCTCCGCTCTCCGGGCCTCTCGATCCTCCATGGCACGGCGGTCGTCTTCTTCGCGTTGACGGGCCGCGCGTTTCTCAGCTCGGCGGGCTTCCTTTGCGTCGAGCCTGCGGGCCTCGTCGTCGTCATCGCGCTTCCGACGTCGGTCGCGTCGAGCGTCGTCCTTTGAGCGGCGCGATTCCTCGCTGGCCTTCTCGGCCGCCTCCCGATCGCCTCGCCTCGACTTACGTGCGGATGCGCGAGCCTCCCGGTCAGTGTCGCCGGGCCCGGCGTCGGTGTCGAGATTGGCGTCGACTCTGGCCGACTTGGGGGTCATGAGTCCGCTGAAGAGGCCGGCGAAACCAGCCTTCTTCGACGCCGACGCACCGCGCCTCAAGGGGGTCTCGGACGGGCCGCCGGGGTCAACCATGACCATGTCGTCGTCCTGTGGCCTCTTGGACCGTCGCTTATCTCGTTTGGCAGGATCGAGCGCGCCCACCATGACAATGTCATCGTCGTCCGGCGGCGTCGCCTTGCGGGACTTCTTGCTGCTCAATTTGTCGACGCCCAGGACCCTGGCGGCCTTTGATGACACCTCGGGCATCTCCTCTGGAGGAGGAGAGGCCAAGCCGTGCGCGTCAATCGAGTAGCGGCGTGAGGACTTGCCGCTCGCGCTCGTCCTTCTGTCCCGCGTCGACATCGACCTGGAGATGGGCGGAGTGCTGAACATGCCGGACGTTCGGGGCTTGCCCGGCGTCTTGTCAACGCGCTCCGTCTTGTCAACGCGCTCCGTCTTGTCGGCGCGCTCCGTCTTGTCAACGCGCTCCGTCTTTTCGGCGCGCTCCGCCTTGTCGGCGCGCTCCGTCTTGTCGGAGCCCGAGTCTTTCGACGACGTCTTCTCTGCGGACGGCCTGTCCGACTTTGATTTGGATGACTTCTTCTCCTCCTTGCGCGGTGGCGCGTTCCACCGCGCCCAAGACGCCGCGTCGTCCTTGATCTTGGGCCGTTCTCTCTTCGATGGCTTGGGCTCGGGAGGAGGTGTCAAAGGCGCGTCGGGGACAGGTGGAGGCGGCGGGGGCGGAGGCGGCGCGTCGTCTGCGGCAGCCCTCGCCTTGCTCTTCTTGCTCTTCTTGGACTTGTCCTTTGGTGTCATGTCAACGGTGCCGACTATCTCATCCTCGTCGTCGTCCGCGGGGAAGCTTCCAGGCAATTCCGAGGATCCGTAGCTCTTCTTGGAGGACGCGCTGTAGAGTTCGGTCTCGTCGATGCCCCTGCTCTTCCTCGTGTTGGAGCTAGACTTGGCGCTCTTCTTGTCCTCCTTGGGTGGCGTTCGTGACGGCGGTGGCGGTGGGACGGGGTCTGCTGGTGCGTCCTGCGCAGCCTCAAAGGTCTTGAGCTTGTCAGCGATTTTGCCCCCCACAGGTTTCCGCGTCGCCTTCATTGCGACACCCTCGTTTGCCTTGAAGGAGGGTGTCGTGTCCTTGCCGTTGATGGCATCTTCCAGAACTGCGGCATGAGTCAGCAATCCAATTTCGGCTCGACCCGAGAGATTGGAGGCATGGAAGCATGGCCTGGGGGCTGGGGAAATGCTGGGGTAGCGGCGTAGCGTCAGCCGCCGCCTGGGGCAACGTACCTTTCTTGTTGGACTTTTTAGAGCCGCCGCCGACCCCCCAGAAGCTGAAGGCGTCGTTGGCTGGCTTGTTGGGCGACAGCAGCTCCTCCACCTCGGACGGAGTGGGCTCCAGCTCCGGCTCCGGCTCCGGCTCCGACGCAGGTTCGTCCGGCACAGGATCGGGGTCCTTGGACTTCTTGTCCTTCTTCTTATCCTTCTCTTTCTTTTCCTTTTCCTTTTCCTTCTCCCTTTCCTTCTCCCGCTCCCTTTCCTTCTCCCGCTCCTTTTCCTTCTCCCGTTCCCTTTCTCTCTCCCGTTCCTTTTCTTTCTCCCGCTCTTTTTCCTTCTCTTTCTCCTTGGACTTGGAGCTCTTCTTGGATTTCTTGGCCGCCTCGGTCTCCTCAGCCTTTCGTGCGGCCGCCTCCTCTGCCTCCCGGGCAGCTTGTTCCTCTGCTTCCCGAGCAGCTTGTTCTTCGGCCTCCTTGGCAGCCAGTTCCGCCTCGACAGCGGCCTGCTCCTCGGCGCGCTTCGTCGCACTCTCCGTCAGGCGGTTGAACTTCTCAGCGTCCTTCTTGGTCAGCTTGCCCTTCTTGAGCTTCTTCTCTGCCAGCGCAGCGAGCTCCTCCTCCTCTTGAGCGATGGCAGCAGCCTCAGCAGCAGCCTCGGCCTCGACGCGAGCTAATTCTTCTTCCTCTTGACGAATCTTTTCTTCGGCCTCACGCGCAGCTTTCTCTTCGGCCTCACGCGCAGCTTTCTCTTCGGCCTCACGCGCAGCTTGCTCCTTCGCCTCTCGCTCCCTCGCCTCCTCCGCCTCCTTCGCCTCCTTCGCCTCCTGCTCAAGTCTCTCCTTCTCGGCCTTCTCAGCCTTCCTCTTCTCCCTTTCGAGCTTCTTGAGTTCCTTCTCACTCAGCTTGGGCACCTTCTCCTTCTCTTTCTCCTTCTTCAACTTCTCCTTCTCCTTTTCCTTCTCCTTCTCCT
>NRSZ01000311.1:0-16674 GCA_002901185.1 Tolypocladium capitatum | reverse complement strand
GCTGCTTGTTGGCCGGCTGCTTGTTGGCCGGCAGCGCGGTTGCGGTTGCTGGCGGGCAACCGGACGAGGCAGGTGTGGCCCAGCGCGCTCTTGCGGTGCCTTGCCGTGGCGCGAGCTCGGTCCTGAGCTCCTTCCCGCTGTCCTCCGCGGCCCTCTGCTGCCTGCAGCCCGTCTCCCGCTGCCCGTCTCTCGCCGTCCGCCAGGCAGCTCGTATCCTCCTCGCCTCCCTCCCGATCCTCTTCACCACTTGTTTCGCTCCGCCGCGACTGTGGCATTGTGCTGACAATGCGCTTCGCATCTTGTGCTCGCCAGAGGATCAAAGCGGCGCTTCGACCTCGCCACCAGGGCCAAGGAATTTGCGTCCAGCGCGGCGGGGTCGGCGGAGGGGATGGGGGGGACCCTGGCCACGGGCCACGGGCCACGGGCCACAGCCAGGCAAGCCAAGCAGGGTGGTGGAGGGCACAGCAGAGCTGACCAGAGCTGACCCGGCAGGGAGGGATGGATGCAAGTCCGATCGCGCTGTCAAGCCTGGCCTGGCCAGGCACGAATGGAGAAACGGACCAGCGGCCGAGCCAACGAGCCAACGAGCCAACGACCAAGTGGAAGCCCTCAGACGCCCTGCCCTGCGGGCAGCGAGCAGCCACAAAGTGCTCTGAGCAGCTGCGGCACTGCAATGCCTACCGCTCGCTATAAGGCGCGGTGAGGTGAGGCGAGGTGGGAGTGGACCGCCGTTGCAAAGTGGCTCCCGTGGCTTGCTCCTCGTCTGTTTCTCGTGCCTTGGCCCTTGGGTGCTGATCTTAGCCGTTGACACGGCGCCGCCGTTCGCCTTGGGTAAAGTCTATCCCAGTTGACGGGTGCAGGCCAATTCCCTGAATCGGATTGTGGCCCAGTCGCACACTGTCGTCGTCCTATTCACAGCCGAAGAGGACCTCTAGGCCGCGGATGCTTGGACGACGGACGGGCAACCGGACCGACGGCCGGCCGGCCGAATGCACGAAATGCGTCAAGGGATAAATGACAGGTTTTCTGGTCCGTCAGCCGTTAATCAATCCATCAGCAAGATGCATAGCATGCTGCAGATGGAGTCCACCTTTCGGTACCGTTCGAGCACCATCTGATCCCACCAACGGGCCTCGCACCAAGTTGCCTCCAACCACACTACGAGTAATAACTCAAGTTACGTCGTCGCTCATGCCAACCGCCTTTTGTTCCCACTTTGCTGCAGCATTGCCCATGATTGTGGACCACCACACCATTGCTGCATCGTTTACTTCCCGTTAACCAACCAGTGGCAGCCGGCAATCGATCGCCGGCTTGCTAACACAACCGCATACATACACAAATGCCTACTCGTACGCGCCAACAAGCTGCCCAGGTTGACTCCACGGCAGATCCCTCCAGACTCGTTGACAGACTGTCTGATGGACTGAAATACGTGTGCGAGACACCGGAGGCCCCGGAGCGAATCATGACGAACCGGCGCCGGCCTGCTGTCCAAATCAAATCTCGTGGCCAGTGCTTCGAGGATCTGCGCCTGCACATCTGTTATACAGCGCCCGTGCATCGCCAAGGTTGCATCGGACTTGTTGATGTGGCTCGAGATACGAAGTACGAGCATCGAGCCAGGACAAAAGTCACGCGGGAGATGGATGCCATCATCTGAGACCCATGCGCGCCGTTGTCTGCTACTCGCCAGGGGCCTGTCCGTGAGACTCAGAGACCCCAGTCCCACCAACCCCAGTCACTGTCTGAGAGTTTATTACTCGTAGTACGAGTACAGAGTACTTCGTACGTTATTGCACACCCCTGACCCTGCCCAAAAACGGCACCTACCTACCTAACCCAGCTTTCAGGCCAGCATGCCGACGTTGATATAGACCAGCCACTGGTTGCACAACTTCAACCAAATCTTGTGCTCCTCTTCGCCCGTCCGTGCCGTCGCTGCGCTGCATGCATCCGCACACGACAATAAAGGCAAGATCAACAGGCCTCGAACACACGGAGTGCCTCAGCCGTGGAGGGTTTTCCGGACATGCAAGCCGTCAATTCCTGGGCTGCATCAACCCACCCATCGACAAGCTACTCGCAGCATGATGGACGCCGCACGACCAGGTCCCCAGGTATAATCAATGTGTCATGCCTAATCGTGAATAAACCGTTCGCATCGACAAAGTGTCTTCCGTTCACCGCGTTGGCCTGTTGATTTTAAAGCCAGGGCGGGACGCTGTCCGGGACTCACCAGCAAGCTTGGTGATGCGTCGCACGCCGCGCAAAAATAGGCCACGGTGCGACCTCGCTTCACCCTACGTCTATTCCCTGACTGCTCCGTACGGACTACTCTGTACTCACGCATCAACTGCCGTCGAGCCCTGAATGTCGATTTCTTGGGATATCAGTGTCCGACCTCGCGTTGCGCTTGCATGATATTACCCGGGCCAGTCGTCGGCAGATCACGCAAGTCTCAAAACAGCCACCTGTACAGAGTACCGGAGGGCCAAGGGGATGTCGATATGCAACCCGCACACTCACCGAGGCGACCTCGGTCCGTATGATCTGCCAGCGTCGCAGTCGTTGGACCACGGCCGTCGAGGAACTTTGGGTTGACAATCAACCAAGTTTTGCCATCAATACGAAGCACTTCGTACGAAGGAGTCTAGCGCAAGGCCCAAACCGAATCCATGTTGACATCGGGCCATCTTAATACCCCCACTGGCACGCTTCTTCTTTTAGCAGGAGACCTCTTCCGCGGCTGACCACCACGTACCTATGGGGTACGGAATCCTCTTTCCTACCACGGCCTACGCCAGAATTGGATATTGGCCCCGGCTAGCCAGCAACTCCAACCGCATGTCCTTGCGCTTGCCAGCGAGTCGTAGAGGGTACTCCTCTGCGTGACCGGCCTGATTCCTCTGATATCTGGCCTCCGCGCGCGGTCGTACCCCTTGCCGTCTCTGAGCCGTCCACAGGGGCTTCGAAAATGTTGTGTCGGGGACGGCTGAGCTGAGTTGCCATCTGACCATCCTTGGCGAATTCCTTACTGCTGCTAATAAACTCTGCCGCATTTGTTTCGCCGGCAACAAGAGTCTGCTTTGGGCAACTTCTCAGCCGAGTCCACAAGCGGCTCCATTCACCAAAGCGTCTTGATACGCCGGGCCACATTGCAGCCAACTTGCACTAGTTGGGCTACGAAGTACATAATATGGACCAGTCTAGTTGAGACGCTGGTGCCCAGCATCCGCGCTGACTGTCGCGGTCCTGACCTGTGGAACGGCTGCCGTCGGCCCTTCTGTGATGTGCGGGCGTCGCTCTATGTCGACCATCAATTCGGGAACCTCTTCAGTGGCTTCTCTCCGCGAATCGCGCACCATCAAGGCTTTCGCGATCAAGGCAGTGCAGAGTCCCGATACGCGACATTGGCCAGCAAGCAACCGACGCGTGCGCCTTGCGCACGATGCAGTACACACATGGCTGGACTTGGCGGCAACACGACAGGAGAATAGCTGCGTGTTGCCATGCCATTCCATCGCGTCCCGTCCCAAGACACCGGGCACAATCCGCGGCTGTGCGGCGCGGCAAAAGCGACGCTTGTACACGTTCTCCGAAACCTCCCGCCGGCTGCAAACCACTTGACGTCTATCGGATCTTGAACAGGGGTCAGTTACCACGCTCGCCTTCGCATTTGCCTACTCCCGGACTTGGGCCCCGTCCGGCAGCCGGCTTCGTGGCTCTTTTGCCAAACGGTTAGATCCACCAGGGGCAATGAGGCAGCTCCCGTCTGTAGCCTCCGTCTAGGGCAACGGCTGCTTGTACGAATACAGACATGTAGCATTGCAGCTACCCTACAGCAGGAATTGCTCCGTACCCCGTTGCACTTTATCCAGTGTCATAGCGCGATGGAGGATTGGACCTAGAAGGAAGGTCTTGGTGGTCATGCCGTTAAGAACACCGAGCATTACTTCATACCATCCTTGCGTCAGCAGCGGTCTGCGGACCTTGGCTGTCGACCCTGGAGGCCATGGTATTCCTGCGCGACGCTGGAACCGGCATGGCTCTCGAGCCCGTGCGGCGTCTCAGCAGCACGGCGACATGGCGCGCGCGGTGGCGGCCTGGCGTGCTAACGCGCAACGAAGCAGCATATGGGCTGTCACTTGAACTCAAGGGCCACGGTGCGGGCTGTTCTGGGTTGGGAGTTTCGCCCGCCATCGTCGTGATTACGGATGCCTAGGGGGTGGTTCATCAATGTGGAACTCGCCCATTCATACGCACTGACCGACAGGCCCGAGCAGACTGACGGCAGCAAGCAGCCATGTCCATGGCTCTGTGTCATGCATGCCGACAAAGACGCCCTCCTGCCAGTCGGTCTCAGTCTGGCTGTCCGGCAGCCACCAGCCTTGCGTGCAATGCTCCGTGCCGCGCTTAGCATCCTTTGCAGAGCGCTACGGACAAGAACGCCACTGCCACTCAAAACGCCACTGCTGCTCAGCGAACTTCCCAAACCCGCGCTGCGCGCCCCGTTGGGTAGGGGCAGACCAGGCCAGCGCGTCCGTATCTGGTGAGGAGGCGCGTGCCTTCACATGCCAAGACGCGGTGGCAGACGCAGTGGCAGACGCACCGGCCGACGAAAACGCGCCGGCGCCCGCATCTACCGCTGCCCAGGTTCCGCTGCAGACGAAACGGACAAGCTTATGAATTTGATCCGTCCAACCAGGACCATCTCCCATTTCCCTATATACTACCCTCCGGGCACCAAAAGATGCCAGCTAAACAAACAACGGGCGACGATGGGCAAAGTATCCAGAGTCCTGCACGCCGTCCCGATCGATGGCCGCCTCCTCTCGCGTCTGCCGTCCGAGGCCAAGCCCATTGCTCGTGCGGCCGCAGTGCCGGTAAAGGAATCCTCCATGCGCCGTACATGGTGAATGTATTCGCCCCAAAACGAAAAAAAAAGCCGGCGGAGCCATGGCCGTGGCAGCTCCCCGTGAACGAGGCCAAAGTAAACGATGCAGGTGAGAGACGAGCAGCCCCGAATGCTGGCCGTGTGCTCCGGGGAAGGCAACGCTCTCCCCGCTGAGTGCAACAAAAAGTACGAGTAATACATCGGGGGTCGGCGAGGAGGGATAAAGCATGGTGTAGTATGTGAATGGATGCCCGCCCACCGGCCGGTTCTATCCTGTCCCTATTGGCCGACGATGCAGCCACGGGTAGGAAACAAAGACGTGCAAGGCCGTGGCGGGCATGTATGGAGTTTTCGCAAAACAAAACTGACGTGATCGCTTTCGTCAAGTCGTATACAATCGTAGCGAGAACAAGAGCGCCGGAGTTGTAGCGCATGCTGCTCAACTTAACCGGCGGACGAGTTCTGTGTGGTCGGGCCGCCACCCTGCGTCTCGTCGTCGACGGCCTCCGCGGCGTTCTGCTGAGGTGCCTTCTTGGAGAGGACGCCCTTGGGCCTATCGCTCGATCGCCTCCTCTCCTTGCCGGGATTCTCGACTCTCGACTCGCTGATCCCCCTACTCCTGGTCAGCCTGCGAGGCTGAGGCTTCTGATGCTGCGCCGTGGCGTCCCCGGGGGCAACGCCATCCGGGATGCGCTTCCCGTTCGACGCCTGGTTCGAGCCGCAGTGAGCAAGGCCCCCTCCAATAGGCATCGACGCCGGTTCCTGGTCGTGCCCCACGGCGCCGAGGACGGGGCCGTCGTCTGCGAGAAGACCCGGCGAGTCAAGGGGCGTGTTCATGGGGTCGGAGATGGTAATGCTAGGCGTCCTTTCAATGACAGGTGAAAATGCCCAAGGACGTGCGTTGCCCGCTCCGTTGGCGTCCGGGGGTGAATGTTCCGGCTCGGGCAGGTTCGGCTTCTGCTCGTCGTCAGTGCGACTCTCTAATGGGTTGCTCGGCCAAGGAAGGGGGAGACCATACCGCGTTGTCAATGTAGGCGTCCAGTTTCTTCTTAAGCACCTCCGAGCGCACGGGCTTGGCGAGGTAGTCATTCATGCCAGCTGCCAAGCACTTCTCCCTGTCCCCCTGAATTGCCGACGCCGTCATCGCAATGACCAGCACCTTTCGAACCGCCTCGATCGAGTCCTTCCTCAGCAGCTTTGTGGCCTCGTAGCCGTCCAGGATGGGCATTTGAACGTCCATGAGGACGATGTGGTAGGGCTTCCCTTCCTTGGCCTTCTGCCGGAGCCCTTCGACCGCCTTGAGTCCGTTCTCGTATGCGCTGACGCTGTGGTAACCAAGCCGCTGGACGTACTGGATGGCGATCTTCTGGTTGATGGGGTTGTCTTCTGCGACGCAGATGCGAACGTCTTCCTTGGACATTTGGCTCAAGTCGAGGTATGGATTCGGGGACGCGGCGCGCTCGACGGCCGAAGTTGGCGCAGAATAGCGATCAATGGGTGGCGACGACTTGGATTGCGCGTCGCCGGCAGACACGTCGGACTTGGCCTTCTCGAATGAGACGGTGAACCAAGCAGTCGTGCCAACCGTCTCCTCGCTCTCTAGCTGGATCGTGCCCTTCATCATCATCTCGATGAGCGACTTGCAAATGCTCAGACCCAAGCCGCTGCCGCCATACTTCCTCGCCGTGCTGGCGTCGGCCTGGCTAAACGGCTGGAAGAGCTTCGCCAACTGCTGCGGCGGAATGCCAATGCCGGTATCTCGCACCCAGAAAGTCAAGGTGGCCTTTTCCTCGGTATCGGACTCGACTCGCGCGCCAATCGTAATTGACCCGTCTTCGGTGAACTTGAGACTGTTCCCGATGAGGTTTCCAAGAACCTGATGCAGACGAATCGGGTCGCCGTAGATGAGCATCGGAGGCAAGTTGATGTCTTGGATGATCTTGACGTTCTTCTTCGACGTCTTCTCGCGGTTGCTGTAGGAAACGGCCCGCACCACTTCGCGCACCATTTCCTCGGGGTTGAATGCGATGATGTACAGCTTCATCTTGTCGGCTTCCATCTTGGAGAAGTCCAAGATGTCGTTGATCACAGTGAGCAGCAGGTCTGCTGAGACACGAATCGAGTCCGCCATCTCCAGCTGCTCCCTGTTGAGGCTGCTGTCCCGGAGCAGCTCCGAGTTCCCGATGACGCCGTTCAGGGGAGTTCGGAGCTCGTGCGAGACGTTGGCGAGGAATATGGATTTGGCCTTGGCCGCCTCCTCTGCCAGCTTGACGTTTCGCTTGGCCTCCGCCTCGGCGTTCTTCGCTTTCGTCTCCGCCTCGAGGGCCTTGGCAAGGGCTCGTTTCTGCACAGACACCATCGATCGGTTCTCGGCCGAGATCTTCTCGACATTCTTCATGGAGAGCGCGTTGGAGTAGCTGATGCCGATCTGGTTCACCAAGAGCTGCAAGACGGTGACGTTGCGGTCTGTGAAGGAACCAGGCTCGCCTTCCAGATACAACACCCCGAGGAGTGGCTTCGTGCCGTGGGAGATGGGAATGGCAATGATGGCCTTGCCCAAGGGATGTCGCTGCAGCCAGTTTTCGTTGACGTTGCCAAATCTTTCGTCGGCCAGGAGATCCGGAATAAAAACCGGCTCCAAGAACCGCGTGCAGTACAGCACAACGTTCTCGGCGACCAGCGACGTGCCGGACAACGGCAGGCCCGGGTTGTGCGCGGATGCGCCCCCTTCAGGGTCTCCGCTGGCTGCGACGCACCACGACTCCGCGCCGGATTCTTGAACGACGATGGCAGCACGCGTGGCAGAGCCGCCGCAGGTCTGCAGAATGACATCGCACATGGTCTTGAGCAGCTCGTCCACCTGCAGCACCGATGAAATGACCTGTGAAGACACCAGGATGGCGTGCAGATCGATCATATCGAGAGCAGGGAGCCCGGCCCCGTCTTCGGTCTGTATGTTCATGGACCCTCTCCAGGCTCCGATGCGGTCGCCTCTCAGGTCTGACATGGCGTGGGACGGCATCTGCGTCAGCTCTTCGCCGTCCTCCCCGTCCGCGGCGCGGTACTGGACCGAGGGGCCATCGGCGACGAAGTCTGTCTGGACGCCGACGTCGGCTGTTCGATGGTTCCGCGTCGGGCCGTGCAGCAGCAGGCTGTGTTCATCCTCGATAGCCGTGGCGACCCCGGTGGCCGCCATCTGGCGGTACAAGCCGACGGCATCCTGGAGGGCCGCGCGAGCAGACCTCCTGGCTCTGCGTCTGATGAAGAATCCCGCCATGAGGTAGTTTCCTAGCGCCTCTTCAAAAACAAAGTCGTGCTCCGCGGCGTGGTCCAAGGCTTCTTCGTAGTGCTGGATGGCCTGGCCGTGGTTGTTGGACAGTTCTGCGATTTGCGCCCCGAGGAGTCTGGACCAGGAGCAGTAATTGACTTCGGAAACGGCCGACCAGTTCACCATCATCTCCACAAAGCCACGCAGTTCTGCCACCACCCTGTCGTTCTCAACATAAAAGTCCTCTGCCCGCGAACGTGGATCTTGCATGTGCCTCAACAACTGGCCGGTGCGAGCCAGCCCATAGAACAGGACAATCAGCCTACCGCTGCGTGCCGACCAGAGCATGTGAAGCTCCTGGCAGCATTTCTGCCCAATCTTGACGGCACGCTCATAGTGGCCGAACAAGAACAGCACGACAAGCTCCAGGCTTTCGTACAAGAGTGACGAGCGGGTGGTCTCCTCGGTCTGATTCGTAAGCCAGCTCTTATACGCAAGCCCATCGTGCTGCTCATCGTCCAGCACCTTGACTGCGTCTTGCATTTGCGTCTTGCCCTGCAACGCTCGACATGTTTGCCTGATTGCAACAAGCAGGCAACCGCCCCGGGTATCAAGTGACCAGTTGGGTATTTCCTCGCAGCCGTACTGGCAATAGCTCTCGAGATCTATGCAGTTGTCGCTCGCAAAGAACCTGGCCAGCGCGCAGAGGCCATAGCTGAGGATCGTCGACGTCCTATCTCCGCCGACCGACGCCAACTCAACGGCGTCTTCCGTCTGCGAGACGGATGACGTTATGGGGTACTGGACATGGCCAATGAAACAAGGATGCAGCATCTGGCCGCGCGCCATCGAGAAGGCGTCTCGGGCTTCGTACAGCAGGTCTTGACAAATTGCTCCCAGCTCAACGGCAAAATGTGCCCTGTTAAACCTCGACAAAGCTACCATGCCGAAGAAGAGGAATGCCATGCCGGATTGTGGGAATGCGCCTCCGGACATATGCATCTCGAGCATCACGAGTGTGAGATGATAAAAGTGCAGACAGTCGGTCCACCAGGCCGCGCTGGCGGTCTCGGTCAGCACTGCACCGACTGATGCTATAATGGGATCCCACGACTTCTTGGGCTTCAGGATAGCTGAGCGGTCCATGCTCTGGATCTGCGTTGCGAGCCTCTCGAACCACTCGTCACACTTCTCGTAAGTTGGGTTGTCGTCGAGGTGGACCTCGAGGGCCGCTAGGCATTCTTTCAATGAAATAAAGGCAGCCAGGGAATTGCCATTCTGAGCGAATATCCGCGACTGCAAGACGCAAGCCGGCGCCTTGTCGATTGACGTCTTCGCGTTGGCGAAGATGGTAGATAGTATATCGTTGGCTGCCGAAAGCTGCCCCATAAACAAGTAGCATTCCGCCGAGCGGAGGTGGATTTGCATCGTCTCATCGTACGACACATCTTCGGCGCCGTCGGCCCAAGGCTTCTCCTGGAGTAAGTCGATCGCTGCGTTGTAGTACTTCGCAGCAGTTGGTCGAGCTCCGTTTTCCGTGGCAGTTTGTGCGCAGTCCATCAACAGCTTGCGGAATCCCCGACGAGCAGACACACGGTGCTTGATGATGCGGACGGCCGCGCAAATATGCGACGCGGTGCTATCCAGTTGCCCGGCCTCCACGGCGTAGTACTTGAGCAGCGTCTGCGAGATGATGAAGTGCATTCGTCGAGCGTTGCACTCCTTCAAGGCTGCGGAGGCGTGGATGTAGCGATCGTGTGCAAAACGGAACCAGTCATCAGTCTCGCTCGGCACGATGATGTACGCTTGAATCGCGGCTTGTAAGCCAGCAATGGCCTCTCCCTCGGAGTATGAACGCTGCGGCATCTCTGGACAACAGTCGGTTGTGTCGTCATCGTACTCGAACTCGCCTCTCATTAATCGGGAGATGAGCTCGAAAGAGAAGGAATTGCCCAGCAGAGCGCCCCAAGCCAGAACTGCTCGAGCTGCCCGGGGCAGTTCGCCTAGGCGATGCGTGATGAAGCCTGTATCGAGGACATCATAGTCCTTCTCGCCTTGGAACTGGGCAAATAACCTGTCCAGGTCATAGTGCCACTGACTGTCACGGTAGTCGTACCAGATGCACTTCTTGCGGTGGCAGGCACTGAGCATTTCCCGCATGTAGAAGGGATTTCCGGCCGTCTTGGACTGGATGACGAGTGCCAGAGAGAGGATTTCGTCTTTTGGCCTTGACAGCAAAGTCGAGACATACTGAAGTATGTCATCTTCGGTCAACGGGGAGAGGGTTATCCTAGTCACCATGGGACGATGATTTCTGGAGATTTCTGTGATGGGGTTAGCAATCGAGTTTGACAGGGTATCGTTCCGAGTGCCTGTACCGTCTTTAACCTCGGGTGGATGGATGATGCTCTCCATTCTCTCCCTGGAAAACTCCTCAGGGCGGTAGGTCATGATGATGACCATTCTCATCTTGGCCCTTATTATCTGCGTGATGAGCTCCAAAGACTCATCATCGGCGAAGTGAACGTCGTCGATGCAGAAGCATATGAACTTGTGAGCCGTAAAGACGCGGAGGATGTCCAGACAAATGTTCATGAGACGCGTGGTCTTGGTAGATGTGCCGGCGCACAGGTAGTCCTGTGAGCTTTGGGACTTGATGCTCGGGCCGCCTTTGGTCGGTGGAGTCGGAGAGCTGCCTGGGGACGACGATCCGCGACGCCTCGTTCCGGACCGGCCATTGCCATGGGGCCGCGGCATTTGCGCAGAGGAAACAGCCCTGGCAGGTCCAAGTTCCGGAGGAGCCAGCAGAAACTCCGGGAGCCCAAGAGCTCTGTGGAGCATGGGCCACACTGGGCGGACGTATTGCTTCAGGCGCTGTTGAAACGGAGTCTCCGTGTTTCTCTCTCCCCAGACTTGCTTGAACAGGGACGACAGCAGCTTGAGGAGCGGCCCGAACGCTGTTCGTCTCGTAGTGTCGAACTTGGCGGTCGCGCAATAGCCACGCCGCCGTGCCTCCGGGAGCACGCTCTGGACCAAGAAGCTCTTTCCGAGGCCACCGGCGCCTTCGATGGTCACGATCTCGCAATGCTCACGCCGCCGAAACTTGGCGGCCCCCAGTTGGCGCGATAGGCTGGACGGATTTGATTCAACTACGCCAGGACGCGTCCCATCCATGCCGAGGCCTTCCACGACGCTGGCGGTCTCCATCGACATGGATTGATTACGCTCCCAGCGCCGCACCGGAAAGGAATGCGAGGACGAGGAAACGGTTTCGTTGGATACAGTATGGCCATCGGAAAGGACGGAGGGATGGAAGCTGTTCCTCGCCTGCTTGGGGTCCGACGACGTGGTGTGCGTGAATGATCCGCTTCTGTGGTTTGTGCCGTCGGGCGAGCTTGCTCCTTCACTGGACATGTCATCACCAGGCATGGCCTCGTTGGCCAGGCTGGAGGCGTCCGAAAAGCGACAGGTGGCAGCTTTGCCATGCATGTGGTGAGACTTGGAGACTCTGTCGATGACCTTGATGAGATCGCTTCTCTCTCCGTGCCGCCCTATCATGGTGGTTGGCAGCAGGAAGAAGGAGGACACGTCCTTGCTTCCAATCGTCATGTCCTTGAGAGCAGAGGAATCGCCGTCTCCGAGAAGCTGCTGGACTTTGAGCAAATCATGGCGAAGACCGCTAGCCGAGTGATAACGGTCTGCGACGTTCTTGGCGGTGCACTTCTGGATGATTCGTCCTATGACGTCTGGGATGTCCATCCGTATCGTGGCGACGTTGGGTATCCTACGGCCGAGTACGCCTTGAACGATGTCGAGGGGGGAGTCTCCGGTGTAGACTGGCTGCCCAGTCAACAGGGTCCAGAGCACGACGCCGAGCGAGTAAATGTCCGTCCGGGTGTCTGGCTCGGCCGGCATTCGGCCCGTCTGCTCGGGGCTGATATAAAGCAGCTTGTTCTTGGCGCCCACTTCTCTGGAAAGCATCGACCAGCCAGCGCTAGTCAGGTCATGCTCGAATGATCTGAGGCCGGAGCCAAAAGAGACAATCCTGACCTTGTTCTCCTCGGCATTGAAGTGGAACGCGTCTCCGCGGATCTCGCCGTGAATTATGCCTTGACCGTGGTGAAGTATCTCCAAGCACTGGGCGGCGCCGATGGCGAAGTCGAGGAAGTATTCCAGGTTTATGGGCGACTTGAGCGCTGTGGAGGGCTTGCTTCGGCAGGAGACGTACGAGTCTCCCTTCTTGTGCGCCGTGTAAAAAGCCGGGCCCAGATCCAGGACGTCAAACAGGAAGTTGTGGCCAAGATAGGCATAGATGGCGACAATGATGACGCCGCGATCGCCCGCAGTGGGAGTCAACCTTATGAGGTCGAGGGGTTTAGCGATGTGATGCCCGTCGGGGTCAGCCGTTGCGATTACGCTCTTTGCGATCTGGAAGGCCCGTTCCTCCCGCACAGCGTGGAACGAGAGTCGCGCGACGACGGGCTGCTCGACGTACGACGCCTCGCTCGACGGGACGCCGAGGGTGGGAGTGGGAGGTCGCTGCGGCGTCCGTGGAGTCTCGGTGCCCTGGCTCTCAGATGGGACGGGGTTTCCGTGCTCGGATGGCGACGGTCGCCCCGACTGCATCTTGGTTACTGAGCCGGGGCTCGATTCATTGTGCTGCGAGCCCGAGGGCGGCGGCGTCGGGGAGACGAACCGGGTTCCGAAGACATGCCTGTTGTCGGAGCGGCGCGGTCAGCCTTGCTCGCTCCCTTGGCAGTCCGACTCGTTGGCGGCAACAGGGGGAGCAGAAGCTATACTCACCAGAAATCATATGTCGAGTGGAAGGGCGGCCTGGAGTCGTCCCAGGTGTAGCCCGCGATCTGGCGAAGCCGGTCGAACAGGCGCGGCGGCGGGGGCGGCGGCGGCGGGGGCGGCAGCGGCAGCGGATCGAGGACATCGTCGGGCACGAGGGCGGTGCCGTCCATGATGAGGCGCGCGGGTCGGAGGACAGACACGCCGCGCTGGCGGCGGCGGTGGGCAAGCTCGGAAGCTCGGACACGCGGTCGTCGACAATTATCTCAGCCCGTCCGCAGCGCCCATCCTCGGTCGGCCAGCGGCGGTGGGGGAGCGGCGGGAAGGGACGGGGGCGAAGCTCGGCTCGAAGAACGACGAGCGCAGCGCAGCAGGCTGGACAGCACGAGGAAGCGGCGCGGCGACTTGCAGCTCGCTCTCAGTCACCGACCAGCGTTGGAGGCGTGGTGGTGTCCGTCCGACTTGCTGCTCCGTCCCGGCCGGCTGGTTGGCTGGTTGACTCGGCTGGAGTGGACCGGCCCTGGACAACTGGCGCGTGCACCACCAGGGCCAGGACATGGACTCCTGCCAGGCATGGAGGACGAGTCGCCCCATCTACAGGTCTACGAATGCCCACGGCCTTCTTGCACACAGACGCGTTGGAGAGCTCGCCGGTTCATCCCTCACAGCCGCGAGTTTGCGCGATGGCAGCGCCCGCGCAGGATTGCTCTGGCGAATGGATGACGACGCCAACGGCCTCGCTAAGCCGCCCCAGCTGCCGCCCCAGCTACCGCCCCAGCTCGACTTGCTGCGTCCGAGGCACCAATCAACGCCGCACTGGGCTTTTGCTGGTGGATATTGTTAGCCCGTTGCGCAGGCCCCATCACGACTCATCGAGCCGTCTGTGCCATGGCAACCTGTGCTCTCTCCGTCGGCGGCTCTTGCGGCGAGGCTCGTCACCTCGCTGGCTGATGATGTCAGTGGCAGGACCTCGTCTGTGCCCAACCGACGCAAGCGACAATCACCCGCGCAGATGCCGCCGACACCTGAACCCCCCGGGCCAGGTCAACGCATTCCATCGTGGTACGGATGCGGTGCTCCCTGCGGCCGCGTCGCGCGACCAACCACCATTCGTCTGAACCTGGCTGCCGGCTTCACTACCTGTGGATTTGACCATTCTCGTACTTCGTAGAGGGCTTGCTCTATTATTCTACCATGACCCGCTCTCATTGGTCCAAGAAAGACACTGAGAAATCTATACCAGCCGCCGAGTGCCCCGACAAGGAGCACGCGCAGCAAGGCGCCCCCTTTTGCCCTCCATGTACCTCTTATTATACCTCTTATTATACCTCTTATTATACCCTGCGTAGGCAGGTAGGTAGCCTTGCCTTGTGCCAGCCCAGCCCAGCGCTTCCTGCCCCCGTGGCCTTCCCTCACACGTACTCGTGACTCGAATTATTGTCCACAACTGTAGATTGCTGCATGCACATCACTGCCTGCCCGTCAAGCAAACTTACTTGACCTGCTTGGAAGACTTGCGGCTGTGGGCGGTGCCGTTGGCAGTGACCTTGGATGATGCGCGCTCCCGGGTCGGCAGCACGGCGCTACCGTTGACCTCGGGTTTCTTGGAGAAGTTGTAGGACTGGGCCAACCGCCTCTCGCCGTTCTGGCGGGTGTTGATGAAGTCGGGGTAGTTGAGCGTCAGCTCCACGGCGCCGTTGACGATGTGGTCGGCGGCCTCGACACCCAGCATGAACGAGTGATCCTGGTTGCCCACCTCGTATCGCCAGCTGCCGAATCGGCCGCGAGAGTAGATGTCCATGTCCTGGAGCTTGGGCAGAAGCTCCTTGAGCACGCCCTCACGCTCTAGAGTCGGGGTGGGGTAGCCGTGGTCGAAGCTGCGGTGGTAGGTAGAGACGACCTCGTCCTCGGGCTTGAGCATCTCCGTGTTGATCAAACCCTGGATGGAGTCCTTGAGCAAGTTTTCCACGTCCACGGGCTTCATGGAAGACTCGGACACCTCCAGCATGATGGACCAGTAAGGGCCCTCCTTGGCCTCGGACGAGCCCTTGGTGCCGTCGGCGAGGTACAGGGTGGGGAGCTTCTCACCGGCCTGGGGTTGGTTGTACGGGGAGTAGTTGGAGAAGATGGTGGCACGGTAGAAGGGGCAGTTGTCCTCGGGGAAGTACAGCTATTGCCGGGTCAGCCTCTCAGTCACCGTCAAGGGAGCAGCGTGTCCATCTCACCCAGCACTTGTCGCCGATGCGCTCGGGTCGCTCGCCACGGACACCGACGCCAATGACGTGGGTCGTGGAGTAGAACAGGCCCTTGGACAAGCTGATGAGCTCCTGCTTGCCCATCTTCTCGGCCAGGTGGTCGACGGCCATGGTGCTGATGAGCTTGCCGTAGCCAATGGTGGTGCCGTCGGCGAGGCTGACGGTCTTCTTCTCGGCGTCAACCTTGGTGACCGTGCCCTGCTTGCCAAAGCGCTTCTTTTCCTTGGGCAGAGTGTCGGCCACGGCGATCCAGATACCGCCGGTTCCATCACGAGCAGGGAAGCGGAAGGTCGCGTTGGGGCCCCAGTTGCCGGCAACCTTGTTCAGGATGACGTTCTTGGTGACCGTCTTGATATCAGGGGCGGCGACACGCTCGCCAAGCCACTGGCATTGCATCTGAAAGACGTAGTCAGTCTCCAATCACCTTGCGCAGATTTCACGGATCATTACGTACCTTGGTCGTGGGGACGGCCCAGACCTTGTAGTTGTACGGGCGCATGAAGATGTCGGCAACGCCTTGGCCCGTCATTCGCAGAATCCACTCGTCAAAGTCCTTGGGCTTGGTGTTGGCGACGCGGCACTCCAGGGCCGAGTCAATGAGGCCGTCGATGCACTTGACCTGGTCCTCCTTGGGCAGCATGGAGATGTTGTTCTGGAAGGGGTAGGGGACCCAAAGGCCCTTGTAGCGGACGTAGGAGATGCGCTGGTGAGTGAACCAATCGTCTTCCTTGGGGAGGGCCTCGTCGATGCAGTCGTCGAAGTACTTGTAGTGTGAGAAGATGACGTGACCGCCGACATCGTACAACTGCCAGTGGACAAGTCAGCCTACAGCGTCTCGAGCGTCGCTCGCTCGCACGGCGGCGGCAGCGAGAGCAGGGGGGAGCACTTACGAAGCCTTCGGGAGTGACATCGGTGCTGGCAAGACCACCGGCCTTCTCAGAGGAGTCCAGGATCAACCATGAAGGACCGTCCTGTCACGCATTGTCAGCGTTCGGGGGGTCGCGCGAAGACGTGGCGGTGAGGCGCTCACGATCTGGTTCAGGCGCTTGGCGGCACCGAGACCCGTAGGTCCCATGCCAATGATGAGGACATCGACGTTGCTGAGCAGCCCAAGTCAGTGGCCGAATTCTCTGGACGTTCCCGCCGCTGCGGCTCGTCGACTGCCGAGGAGAGTTGGCGGACTCACATATCGGCCATGGTGGGGTCAACGTGGTGATTCCGGGAAGAGATTTTTCTGGAGGAAAGCGACGACGTCGAGCTTGCGCCGAAAGATGCAGCGATGGAAGCAAGCAACAGGCGAGGCAATGCCAAGATAAGGCAGTTGATGAGATTGCTTGTTCGACAGATCCGTGACCAGGTTACGGGCTGAAATTCTGAAAAGGAGTCGCACATGGAGGGGCAGAGGCGCCAAATTATCCCGGAGCCAGGGGCAGCGGCCCCCAACCCTCCACATGTCCCCC